>UCOJ01000790.1:0-65181 GCA_900474305.1 Cecidostiba fungosa | reverse complement strand
GTTTTGTGAAAATGTCATGTGCCTCACAACTCAATGACACATTCCAAATGCATATAATTTTTAACTGTTAAGACGCCAACTTTGTGCCAAAGATTCTTTTCTCTCAGTGTATTGCTCAGATTTTGCTGAAGCTTGAAATACCAGTAAAAATTCGTTTAAAAGTGACCCTACAAAATCTTTTAGAGCGATTTCCTATAAGACTGAGTGTATAATTAGTTGTCTTATGACTTGAATGAATTTTTTGACATAAACAAAGAAGGAATGAAAATGAAGCAATTGTGCACATATTTTTACTATAGTATTGACAACAAATTATGTCGACTTCAAAAAATTATTCAGATCCACTCAATTTCACACATTCAGCGTGATATTATATGCTTCTTATTTATTCTTCATTTGATTTTGCAGCTTTCTTCCGCAATTAAGAAATGTTATTATACAAAGCGCTTGTCAAAAAAGTTTATTCGCGACGATTATCCAATTCATTAGCATAAAATTCTAAATTACACAATATAAAATTTGGTTGAGTGAAAAGTTCCTAAAATCATGCAGAATAATGAGAATTAGGCTGGCAGAGAGGGTATATAGACAATGAGCCATCAGGACTACTCTCTCGAGGCGGCTAATGTAGCACCAAGGAGACGACGACGACGACTCCCCTTTTTTTAATCTTAAAACAATACCCCTGAAGTTTCGATTTTCGTAATCCACTGACAGCCCTAAGCCTACAAATAACAGAGAGAAACATCCCTTCTCTCTCTCACTCTCAGGCTTCTTTTTCTCGCCTACTCTCGCGAGCTCCATCCCCTTTCATCCCGGTTCATCCCCTTAATTATAAAGATTGCACCTTACAGATTACGTGCGAGAAAAGACAGCCTCGCGCAATAAAGTCAGAAGCACGCGCTCTGCTCTCGGATCTGTAAAAAACGACGGCTCTACACAGATACATACACACATCGACGAAAAAAAAGAGAAGAAGAAGAAACGGAGAGGAGAAAAGCGCCTCCCGCATGCCTGAGCCTTTTCTCGAAATATATATACATTACAGCGCAAACCTCTCGCGTTAATTAGTACGATTGGCCTGGCAACATATATATGTATACATACACATGAGCGCAGAGGAGGCCGCGTGGAAGGAAGAGATAAAGAAGAAGCAGCAGCAGAATGGGGCTGAAAAAAAGACTAGCGTGGGTAGGACGATCATGTGGCTCTGATGCTGTCTCTCTCTCTCTCTCTCTCTCTCTCTCTCTCTCTCTCTCTTTCTCTTTCTCTTCGTGCATTATAACTGCCGGCGCGCGACTTGAGCAAGCGTCGAGCTGGTAACAATATCCGAGAAAAACACACCGAGTCCTATCAGATCCACCCCTCGTGTTTGGCCGCTCGGCTCAGCCGCTGTTTATAAGCTAACTCCTGTGTATATGCTCCCTGAGACTCTTCTTTTTTTCCGAGCCTCGTGGAGCTTCGCAAGCTCGACGACTATATATTCTACTGCACACTTGTATTGCAATGTGTCACGCATGAGGAAGTTAGATGCCAAGCTGACGAAGCCTGCGTGCTCCCGTCCGCTAACTTGCTACACAATACGGATTATGTTCGCTGGTTTTTATTTTAAAAATGTTGGCTTGGAGAGGCGCCAGGATAATCAGCCTGGATTCCGAGAATCACATTCGCGAGTCGACTTTTTGCTATGCAAGTGTGGGTGGCATTTTTTTTTTTGTAGACTAATATTTCGATCTTTTTAATCATGGTTTTCTTAGATTTAAATGAACAAACCTATATGGTTATCATAAAAACATACATTAGCATGACTAAACATATAATTTAGAAAAATCTTTTCATCTTGCAATCTTTTTTAAAACTTGTCATTTTTTTTAATGACCCCTCTAACTAGTGAAAATAAAAAGAATTCCTCATATACAAACCAAACAGTTTTGGACTGGCCTCTCCCCGACTGCTTGAACTTTCTGGTTCTCTACAGTCTCTAACTAGCGACGATAGGTGGCACATAGACACTTTTCCATTTCCCTCATCAGTATATCCGCGCACACTACATATATAGCGGTGTGCCGCCTATGCCAGAACTGCCTTGTTGGGCCTGCTTTTTGGCTGCTCATGCTATAACTGATGAATCTGATACTTGCAGGGCTTCTTTCCTCTCTTCCAATAAGTAGCGAACCAATCATTTAAAAAAAAATAGCAAAGCTTCGCGCGCTCGGTATTGTTAACTCTTTAGCAAGTAACTTTTTTGATTGATATATTCTTTCTCAAAAACATATACCCAAGTATTATTCAAAACAATTCTAATTTTGGGATTAGAAAGAAATAATATAATAATTGGTATAAAATCTGAAATAATGATAACCCAAACAATCATTTTATTGATCATATCGAAAGAATATACATCCTTAAATCTCTGATGGATGCAAATAATTCAAGATATTAAATTAGGTTTGAACATTTTAAATTTTATCACAAATCCAACGCGCCATCGAAATTCAACCGGCTGACCGGCCAAAAAAAGAAAACAAACAGAAAAAAGAGTGAAAATCCGTTCATAGAATTTCAAGTCACTCGCGCACGTTATACCAGACAGTTATCTCTCCGCACATACATTCACACCTCGGCTCGGGCGATCGACTCTAGAAGTGAAGTGTATATACATATAGAAACAGCCGATATGCGCGCGACCGAGAAGAGCGTGGACCGCGAGATTCAAGATCTTGCGCGGGAGTAAGCAGAGCGCATCGCGCGCCCGAGATACGGTTTTCCTTCACTGCACAGACGCTATATAGGTATATATCTACATACACCTATATAATAGACCCAGCGAGCATTCGGTTGAATACAGCCGCGCGCATGTATACATACATACATATACATACGTATGTATACGAACGTGTATACATACGGCGGCCACGTGTGGAGAACGGGCATGCTTTAACTTTCATCTTGAGTACCTTCACTTTACATACAAGCCATTCAAGTGCACTTTTCGCCTAGCGATAGCACCTCAAGATAGCCCCGCTTAATTTTTACGCGGCGCGCATATGCTGCATCCGACTATATACATGCTGTAGCACATTGTTCGATATGCGCTGCAGTCGAGAGGATAATGCATTATACTGCACATGCAGAGAGAGAGAGAGAGAGAGGTGAATAGTTTAATTATCATCGTGTGCAGACTTTGAGAGATAAAGGTAAACATTATTTAGCGGGATTATTATATACGTGCTGTGTATTAGAGAGGTGCGCGGAAAAAATGCGCGCGATCATCGTCGTCGTCGTCGTGCACGCCGAGTACGTATATATAGCTGTATACGTGTTGCGCAAAGAGTTTTTAGAAAGTGGGAGCGCGCCGAGAGCTGCTGCACGCGTTTTTTTTTTATGAAAAAAAAGAGTGAGTTTCACGAAAGTTCGACGCGAGTTTTATCATTTGTATGCTAATCTTAATGCTGCTTAATTATTTGCGGCTGAATATAAAATAGAAATTTGCAGCCGTTTACGCAATATAACGAGTATACGAATTATATTTCCACTCTTTTCCTCTCCCTCTCGTGGATTAATTTTTTATTACACATGGGAAAATTGAATGCGCTTATAACAAGGAAAATCGACGCAGGCGAATAAAACGACGCGAGAGCAGCGTGTAACGGATTATGTTTTTTGTGGACACATTATATACCTTCACCACGTGTAAATACAATGATCTGTATTATATATTACAAATCCGCAAAAACAGCAGGGAGCGCAGCTTCTTCGAACGAGGAGAAACTTGTAATGAAATATCCCCGCGTTTTTCCCCCTAAAAATTATACTCAATCAACGCCTAATACTTATGGAGGAAACCGACACTGACATACAATCCACCTATATATAATATCTCGGCCGATATAATCTTACACGCTCTCTCTCTCTATCTCTATCTCTGGGAAAGGTGATAAAACGCGGCGAATTTCGAAGCACGTGTGCTATGTGCAAGAAGCCAATTACGCTTGTTTAACGCTATATAGCGCCAGAGCGACTTTCCGCAAGAACAGTGCGGTCAACAGTATTATATATATATATATACACGCGCACACACCTGCATATTAGCCCGAGGAAATAATAAGTAAACCACGCGCGCGCAGAGACACGCCGCTATATATATATACACACGGCCAAGTAGAGGAAAATAGAAAGAAGCATGTATAAGAAGCGCTCGGTATGTGGCCGAGAGTATAACGGAGATCGGTATACAGGTATAGGTATATACAAGTATACATATATATGTGTGTATAGAGGGGGAGAAATAAAAGAAAATCAGATCAGAGCGCTCGGGACCGTAAGTAAAGGCGGCGTGTCCGAGCAATTACCGTTCGCGGAGAAACGGAACATGCATCATCTTCGCACATCTTTATATTCGACTTCGTGCTCGCTCGCTCTCTCGCTCGCGCATGCCTGCACATGCACAATGCGAGAGAGCCCAACGCGGAACTCGCCACTTTGTATATGTATATACACACTCGTGTATATATATGTATGCGGACGCACCGCGCAGCCAAAGCTTCTTCTCTCTTATGGCATATACAGAGCTGTGAGAATTAATTCAGCCGCGCGCGAGGAAATCGGTTGGCGCGGTATCGGTTATCTCTTTGCTCGATTTTTCGGCTGTCTTTTTTTTCAACTGGATATAAATTCGCGACAGAGTATAGTGCGTTTAATAAAACATAAGACCGCGCATGGCTGCAATCAACGAGAGAACGCGCACTCGAAGAAGCATAACTACATATACTCGAGGAATACATAATAAAGAGTCGCGTCGAATGAAACTACTCTCTTGTAGGTATATATATTGCGTGTTTTCTTCGTCGAAGAGCGACATTTGTGTGTCCAACCGAGAAGAGAAAAATCACAAAAGAAAATAGGTATTCCGCATTTGGTGTCGCGCGCTCGCTGTTACATTGAATGTTTGAAGACAGTAGTACCTCGGCGGGTATGGGTATAATATAAGGATTGAATATTACGCGAGAGTCGTCTCTCTCTCTCTCACTCACTTTTACAGCCGCGTCTCAAAGGTCTTAAATAAATTGTATATGTTTCGCGGGCGCTCGACGAGCGCGCGCGCGCGCGCGCCGGCCATGAATTATTAACAAAGCCATTCGGGCGATTTAAATTGAAATTTTCGCTCAAAGGACCTGCGCGCGGAAAGAGCCGCTGCAACGATGCACATAGCGGCAGCAGTAGTATAGAGGGGGAGAGACTTGTGAATAAAAAGTTGAGTAGCGCGAAACACTGTGCGCGCACACAACTTTTGCGCCCGCATATTTATTTTAATTTGCCTAAAGAACGTCCGCTTACTCCCCCTCTTTCTCTCTCTTGCTCCTCGTCATATTACCTCAAAGTTTAAGTAAATAAGAAGTTATTTCAAGGAAAAGGAGAAAGGTGCGCGCACACTTGCACGCTGGAGAGAACCTCTATTGGTTCAGACTCTCTCTCTCTCTCTCTCTCTCGAGTGTTAATTATTTTCTTTTTTTATCTCGGTAGCGACGTAAATAAAGATTCTTCATCTCCTTCTATCTTCTCTTACCGAACGCTCGAAATTAGCGATACGCGTCTGTGAAAATGTAATTGTAGAAAAATCACGAATGTCAGTAGTTGAAACGAGCAAAATTTAAGCCGAGCATCTGAAAGAAGATAACATCAGCGGCGTGTATAACTAAACGCGGCTTACACGCGTATTATAACACATGAGTCGTTAAAGTTCAACGTTAATTACGACAGCTCTCTTTTCTCCGCAACATCACAACTCTCCGCGCGGAAAGGCCATTATCGCTCGGAAAATTTTCTGAATGCGTCTGCGGCATATTAACGATCCCTCTCATCCCGATCATATTTAATTTGAATTTTCTCAGCGACAGCTGCCAACTTGTCCTGTACACAATGTACACGTATACCATATAATGTGCACATACACACACGAGGCGGTTTTCCGTTGCGATCGCAGAGGGAACGAGAGAAGAAAGTTGGCAAGAGTTGCGAAATATACAGCGCGTTAGTATCTAGCGTGATAATTATGGATCCCCCGGATTCTCATCTCTGATGTACAGCCGGAACCTTTAACGCCTGCTATATATGAAAATAACGGCCGGGAATGACGCGTCGTATATATATACATATTTTTTTATTCTTATATTTTTGACGGCATCGCGAATAGGTGGAAAATCATGAGCAGCGAGTGTACTATGAATATAAATCAGTGGCGTACAGCAAGTTGAACTCGCGCTTTTGTCTTTCTTCCCCGCGGTTTGTTGCTATATTTTACTTTCAGATCGCGGACTCTGTCATTCATATAAGCAGTTGTGTGTTTGAGAGTATTTTCTTATTCCTCGAGATTTCTTTAGCGCATATATCGTTAAAATCTTACGCGTTTGTAGATACAAAAATATTCTCCGCATGGCAGTCGTTTAATAATCAAATGCTCTCGAAGCTTTTTCTAAAACACACGACAAGAGACGTGGACAATTAAAAGAAGAAGAAGAAGAAGAAGAAGAAGAAGAAGAAGGAGAAGAAATGCCGAGGTAAAAGATCTTTGTCGAAAAAGGGAAGGAATCTCCGAAGGGATTCGCCGGCGTGTTCTTCTCTCCAATCGCGTGTCTTCGTCGTCAGGCGCGCAGAGAGAGCCGTTGATGAGTCGCGAAGGAAAAGTCTACGTCTCTCGCGATCCCTCTCAAAGAAACTCTCTAAAGGGGACGAGAGACTCATCGGAGAGAAGGGAAAGATTTCGGCGAGAGAATTAATGCGCACGAAAACTCTATACTCCGCGACGTCTTGCAAACCACTTCGTTATACGTGTACGTATAGGTATATATATATACAACACGCGCTTGTGTATATACACGTGCGCAGAGAGCACGTACACACGCGGAATGGATTAGACGAGAGCACAGAGACTTTTATTGATCGTAGCTGGCAAAAACTCAGGAACCCTCATTTCGTGCCTCCGTACCCCCGTCCGTTCGCTCCCGTGTAAGTGTATACGTGCTGATGTATATATATGTATATGTATGATGTATATACTCCAGCCCAGCCGCGGAAAAGTGGGCTGCTACGCTGCGTATATTATATACTCTCCCTCGTCGTCTTCGCGTCGATGCTCTCCGCGCTTTTTAACCATCGCGCGCGCATAGGGAGAGAGACTTGCCGCTATATATACTTATATATATGCGCGAGTTTTCCTTTTCTTAGCTACTGCTCCCCCGCGCGCTTTGTTCGCCGCTGATAATCTTTTACACTCGAGCCCCTCTGCAGTGTAACCCTTTCTCGTAGGCTCTTCTTCTTCTTCTTCTTTTGCCGGGAGATCTCCCCCGCACTTGACTTTGTCATCGTCATTTACCCGATTAGTTATCTCTTCGTCATTTAAAACTCTCGGCGTGTGTCGCTTGTGTTTCTTTACTCTTCAACGACGCAGTATATGATTATACGAATATTTTAAAGAAAATACTGCTTTATCAAGTGTTATAGCAGAGAAAAAAGCCGTCCTTGCAGCCAATATATATATTGTACATCCAAGTCCTTCGTGTATATCTTCGTCATGGTCATATTCCGCGCGCATCCATCGTGTCGCGCGACTCCTCAGCACTTTTTTTCTCTCCGTCGTCTCCTTCAGGACAAGAAAAGACGAATAACAAGCAGCAGCTATTTCGGAGAGGGCCACTCGAAGCGATAGCGTCACTTCTTTTCCTCGTATACGTTATATATATATCTATATATACCACGTGCGGTGTCTAATTCTCGCGCGAGCTTTTTTTCTCTATGGCTCTCGTCTCGCGATCGACGAGCGACGTGTCAATCGCGCGCTTCTTTTTAATTCGAGACAGGTGCTCGTGAGTCCTTTTTTTCTCTCGGGGCTATTATTAGGCTCGAGAGAGGTGCTACTGTGCTTAAAGGATGCATTGTGTCGTCTTTCTAGAGGGATGAGGGTCGAATCAAGAGTACTGAAAAATTCAGTACTATTAGTTGATAAAAAATAAAAAAGTCAGTGGTTTACAGCTGATGACCACTGCGTGGCTCGCAACAGATTTTTTCCAGCACTCTTTTCGGTTGGTCTGCTCGCCGACCTCAACGACGTTCTTCCTTTCCTGCTTTTTTTCTCCTCTGTGTATACCCTCTTTCATTATTAGCCACGACGTGGAGAACGGTGAGAGTTTAATCGACTTTTATAGCTTCTCGTATCGCACGCGAGCTGTATTGTGTTACTCGCACACGAGGTTATTCGTTATAACGTCTTATGTATTCGTTTGTTATAATAGTGTGTATGATATGCCTGTATTGAAATCTTATTGTAATTCATTCAATCTGAAGTTTACTTTTCTTTATTTTACATTTGACGTCTGACGACGAGTTTAGTATGATTTTCGCATAATAATTTTACTTCGGATCTTCGTATAGCAATATTAATAAATTAGTGATCCAATCTTGGAGAAGGATTGATTTATATGCGCAGCGTTTTATTTTCGTATAATATGCAAAGTCTTGTAATATGTAGAGCTGATTTTTCCATCGCTTTTGAAAGTATATACTTGACAGCTGTCAAATCTGGAAATAAACTCGATGGAAATACAATGTATTTTTAGTTGCAGATTCCCTCTGATCAGAAGAAACAGATGTCAGCTAAACTTGTATTTATTTAAAAAAGACGTTCCGCGCGTGGCCCAGAATTTCTTAATTACGCAGCGCGCGAAGGCCTGCACACGAGAAGAGGAAAAAAAGCAATAAGGCGAAAACACGTAATTATTAAAAAAGAGGGAGTAGAAAAAGGGGAGGACCAAAGAAGCGAGAAAAGCGCTTACTTCCCTTTAATTATAAAACGTCGCGGAGGTAAAATTTCGCGGAGCCAAGGATCAGATACGAAATGAGGGTGGCTAGAGAGAAGTCGGCCGGGAGAGAGAGAGAGTCAGAAAACTCTACAGGCGCTGCGGAGAAATGTGTGAGTGTGTATATATATATAACGCCGCGGGAGAAAGAGAGGAGGAAGAGAGAAGAAGGGCCGTCGACGTGTATATAGGTATAATATAAAGAGAAAGAAGGAAGATGCGCTAGTGAGCGAGAGACAGAGAAAGCGTATATAACAAACAATGGAAAGGTAGTCCTCGCGAACAATGGCTCGTGTGGAACAAACACATCTTACTCCTTTCCAACCCCTCGCGGCGCTATCTCTTCTTATATATACATATATATACGCACACACTGCCACCTACGCTCTCTTTCTATCATTCGCAGAAGCAGCAGCAGCAGCAGCAGCCCTTACGTGGCCTATTCTTACACAGCGTCGCGCAAGAGGACGTTAAATTCTTCCGCCTGTCGATACATCGCGCACGCGGAAGACTTTATATATATATATAACAACAGACGCACACAGCGCACGTGAACTTACACGATGACATAACGATTACGTCCTTCTTCGTTCGCGGCTGTCTTTGTGATATCCTCGTATATACACAGATAATGCTCGCACATATATACATATACATATACTTGCATGAGCTTTGTTCGAATTTCAATTGTATATATTTAAGAAGGGCTGTGCACAATTTCTTTCTTAGGGTGTGCGTCTGTGTGTGCATTAGATATTTGCGGGGGATAGACTGCGTATCGAGGGCGAAAGTCGTTAATTGCGAATACGAGGGATTTATATATACTATTATACACTACTGCGTGTGTGTGTCGTAGTTTTATATTTTAGAAATAATAAATTTATATCACGCCGTTGGTTTGGCACACAGCGCGCTTAATTAACGGTACACCTATTTCGAACGACTCGAAAAACAATTATAGTTTCACGCTATTGCGGTGAACGCGAGTTGAAAACTTTCCTTCCGGCGCACATGCACTCGGCCCTAAATTCGAAGCGAAACCGCACGTGAGCGCGTATTATACACAACGCTTTGGAGTTGATTATTTTTTTTTTCGGGCAGCTCGTGTACAGCGAATTTTCAACAATACACACGAGCTCTTAAACGATATGTATAGGTGGTTCCAAATTAATTTTGCAATTTGCTTATACGGCCGCGAGTCTCGAGTATATTATCGGCTAAACAAAAGCTTCCTCTAAAAACTTCTCGTTATAATTTAGTTGGTAATTATTTAGAGGCAGGACGAGGGGCTGAAAAAAAAAAATAAAATATCGGCCACTCGAGTTTTCGCGGTCCAGAGAGCTCGTGCGCGGAGTTTCTCCTCGAAATAATATGTACTATATGCCGAGCACTTGTGGGTTCGACGCGCGCGACTGAGGTAATTCTCGGAATATATCGCACGCCGGCGTCCTCGTGCGCCGGCATTACGTAATTACGCGGTTTAATTACGTGTCGCGCACGATATTTTTGTTTCGCGCCTTTGCTAGTATATTATTATACCGTTTCCATATCAGGCGCGAAGCTCGTCGGTTGGCGCGTACGTTCGAAATCCCGCGCGCTTTTGAAAGCTCTCGCTGCACACTTTGCAAATCTGCTGTGTTTTCCAATGGTTTTTGAAATTTTCGCCAACATTGCGTAATAGTAAATCTACGTAAGGAGATGACGAGGGAAGCCGGCGCGCGCGAGCGAATGTTTAATAAAAGATAAATGAGGATCAGAAAGCAATTTAGGAAAATGAAAATTTAACATCTGTCGCGCGTCGACTTGCGGCGGAGCCCGCGTGTAAAAACACGAAAAAACTGAAAACCGCATTATCTTAATACCAGCCTTGAAAGGCTTTTCCCTTCACAAAGGCCGAGAGTAGCGCCAGCTCGTCCGTCTCCTCAAAGTAAAAATCACAATATAGGCGGTGGGTCTTTGGTCGGTCGTCGAGAGGAAGAAAAAAAAAGGGCCATAACGATCACACGGGAACGCCGCATTTATATACATATATATTATATATGCGGCACACTCTCTTTTGAGGGAATCTTAGGGAAACTATAAAAATAATTAAAGTCTTGCCTCATATAATCACAGTAATGGTCCAGACGCTCGGGGAGAGAGAGAGAGAGCTCTTCGCTCAACCGTCACCGTAGAGAAGGCGAGCTTTATACATGTATATAATACGTATATATACCTATACACAGGATTTCTCGGCGGCGGTGAGGCTCGCTCGAGTGTACCGAAAGGAGCTCGGGAAATATTCTAATAAGCAAAATTTTCGCTTTTGTATTTAAGAAAAGGGAAAGAAGTGGTGCGCAGCGAGCCGAGAGAGAGAGAGATGGGCGAAAAGGAGAGCGCGCGTATATAATAAATACACGCGAGGGAGAGAGAGAGAGAAAGATTCCGCAAGTGTACGTGTGTAAGTCGCTGGCCAGGCACACCGAGAGACGTTGCCGCCGATGCTAGTAGTAGTGCCTAGTAGTAGTAGTATAACGGAGATGCCGGTTGAAAAGGAGTAGGAGCGCTGGTGGAGGTTGGTCGTATTGTCTCAGTGGGGTGGTTGCTGTCGGCTTTCCTTACCTCTTTCTTTCAGCCTCTCCCTCCCTCTTGCTCCCTCTCTGATATAGAAAGAAGGCGAAGCTGCAGCCTCAAGCGACGAAGAAGGAAGGAAGGAGTATAAGACAAGGAAGAAAACGAGGGATGGGAGGGAAAGAAGTGCACGGGGTAAGACGCTGCTCTGCATGAAGGGTTGGAAATGTAGATAGAATTTCTTCATTTCGCTCGTCGCTCGGCCGGCAGTTTCCCTCATCTGCCCCTACCTCCAGTCATCCTTCTTTCTCACTCGCTCGCGCAGCATCAGCTCCTTCTTCTTCGTTACCTCGAGGCTGCTGCTGCTGCTGCTGCGCGCAACCCTCCGCATCCTGCGAGTGAGTGAGTGAGTGAGAGAGAGAACGACCCCCTTTAACTCCCGGCGCGCACAGCTCTTATCCGGCACACAGCGCGACGTTCTTTCTCGCTCGCTCGCTCACTCGTTCCCCACTCATTTCAGCCCCCCGCCCCATTCTTTCTCTTAAGACTCCGCGGCGGAGGAATCGTTAAAATCTGGCCGTCCCGAGAGCTCACCCCCGCGCACACAGACTCTCTCACTCTTCTTGCGCGACTGTGTGTGCGTGTGTACGTACCGCGTCTTTTCCGTACTCCTTTTTCTTCTTCTTCTTCTTCTGCTGACTCTGTATCTCTATATGTGTAGTTATGTACTCGTACGTACAGCCGACTCGGCGAGCTAAGCTTATATGGCTCCGAGTATATATTTAACGTTCTCGAGGCAACGGGGGGAGGACTCGATGTGATTAAATATGTGAGCTTTACGGAGCCTGTCGATGCGTCTGCTGAATATTTAAGGATCGATCGGTGCCGCTGGCTTTACTTCTCTCTCTCTCTTATAGGTATATTTAGCCGTGAGTGATTTTTTTCTTTATCTCGTTCCTCCGAAAGCCGGCAGCGCTGATTACACGTGCTGCGTGTCTCTATAGTTTCTACAAAGAACTTTGGAGGAGTGAGTGCAAATAATGAACTTCTCGATTGAATTAGTCCAGTTGAATGCACGGATATATAATAATGTCCGCGGAGTTTAAAACGAAGATAAATCGTTTCGTTAATCTTCGGATCTGCAGCGGTTGGTCTCTCGAATAAGAACTTATTATCGATCGCTATTTCATTGTTGTTCGAAATAGCCCATACAATATATTCCTTGTGCATATTCATAAAAACGCCGAGAGCCCTTGCCGATCAAAGAAACGTTGTATATATATGTACGTACAAGACCTGCATCTTGCGGCGACAACAAGCCGCCTCTCGGCTTTTGAAAGCCCGAAATGCCGCTATACATATACATGCGGCTGTTGAAAAAAGCGCGGGAGCACAGCCCGAAATTTTTCAGGAGCCGAAAACGAGAGTACAAGGACAGTAGCTGAAAGAGGGCCACTCGGCCTATACACACGCGTTGCAATCAAAAGGAAGGTCGTGCGTGCGCAAGAAGTGTATCAGTATGGTATATACAGTGTCCCGAGCCACTTCAACCCCTTGGCACTTCCCTCGTCGCTTCTCTTCGAACGTCATCAGGGGGAAGGTGCCGAGAGGATAAAGAAGAGGGCACGAGATTAGCCGCGTGGAAACGGGTCAAAGGGCGCGATGGTTTAATCGTAACAAGTATTAGAACAGTAAAAAACATTAATCGCAAAATCTACTAGGCTCATGCCACTTGTATAATTTCGCAGCGCCGTCGCGTCGAATAAACCTCGATCACTTCACACGCTCCCGAAGCTCTCTCTCTCTCTCTCTCCCTATGTATATTAGACTCGCCAAAGACGCACCTACTTATAAAAAAAGTAAATCAGTACGCGGACGATAAAATACACGTCACGCGTAAATTTAAATATTCGTCCGCGCCAAATTACTCTTTCCACTCGCCCGCGCGTACACTATCGCGCCTCGTACGCGATCGTAAAAAAGTTGATTCATCGAATTCGTAATCTCTCCCTCGCACCCTTTCCCTTCTCTCTCGAGAGAGAGAGAAAAAAAGACGAGAGAGCATGGACCCCATCTGCAGTATGTGCGCGCGAGAAGAGAAAAGACAAAGCTCAAAGATCGAGTACGCAGAACAGATCAGTATTAGGAAGAAAAAAAAAGAGGCGCGGGAGCAGAGCATCCCTCTAATTCTCTCTCTCTCTGCCGGTTGATCGTGAAAAATGACGGGCTTTAATTAGATTCGTCTCCTTTATTTTTCCAGTACCGATAATACAGCCCGTGTAGCAGTGGGAGCTCCGGCTTGCATGTATAAGTATATTATATATGTGTACACACGCACGCCGCCGAGAGAGAGAGAGAGAGAAGTAAGACGGTTGCGCGCAATGAGGGGGGGAGGGGAGTGAAAAAGCGAGTACTATATATAGGATACGGGGAGCGCGCGCGTCACGTGGTACACGTAAAAGTAGTGGGGACAAGGGTGTAGAGCTCGCCCTCTGGCGCGCTGCGTGAAAAATATGTAAAGTATTGATTGCATTTTATAATTACTTGCCGGAGCCCGGCGTCTTAGCTACCCTCCAATCCCCACGTCCCAGCTCACCCCCTTCCTCCCAGCACGCGAGAGAAAGAGAGATAGAGAGAGCACACACACACACACCCACACATATATACAACCGTCTCCCCCAGCGTCGAGGGATGCTCGCTCGCGTCTTTTATCTTCCTTCGTCTTGCTCTCATTCCGCGAGCACACAGCTCTCCTCTCTTTTTCTCCGAAGCGAGTACTAGGTACTACTACTACTACTACTGCTGCTGCCGCTGCCTCTACTCTTTCCTTTCGGCACGACGCGGCAGCTCTCCCACTCGCGGTCTCTCTTTTCGCCGGCGTCTTCGCGCGCAGCCTCCCCGACACCACCACCACCCCACTACCCCTAAATGAAGAAGAAGTATACGCTCTTAGTTTGCGCGGGCGCGCGGGCGAACGCTTTGTTTGTGTACGACCGTCTTTCTGCTCCTCTACGTGTGTACGTATATACGTATATATGTATATACCGTATGGAAGGGGAGCTGCACAGAGTCGCTTCTTCTGTCTTTCTCTGCAGCTCGTGCATGCGGATCGGAAAGTCTCTTTGCACGCGGATGTATGTGTGTGTGTGAGCGCGAGGGGCGAGAGAAGGACGGGGAGACATTAAGACCGAGGGTGACTGTACTTCAAATATGCAGATCGACTGCTCTGGTCCTTTCTACCACCCCCTCCGGTAACTCTCTTTCTCTGTCGCGCGCGAGCCTCCACCCCGCTTCTCCTCTTTCTTTCTCCTTTATCTCGCGCCGCTCACACTTTTACAGTCTCGCAAATCGTTAAGCAAGGAACAAAAGCAGCCCGACGCTTTTCTAGGCTTCGATCTTACGATTTCAGCATTTTCTTTATATCCATTAGCGTCTTGGATTATTATTTCTTTTTTTTTCCCTCTCTTTCGACAGACTCTTCTTTCTTATATTATACTCTCGTTCGTATATACTCCTCCCGATTGTTCGACGATGCGCGCTTTTTCCGCCGGACTGATTTTGTTTTTCGAGAGCTCACTTATTATACACATATATACTTGCCAGCCTTTAACCCTTCCTCTTGTTTTTCTTTCTTTAAAATGCTGGGTAACTCCTCCAGTAATTAATCTTGATTGCTGCGCGAGTCGAATCCATGTAATATTATGTAGAAATAATGATGTACAGCTGCTGTGTGTCTATTGACCATATAGGTGTATTATACATTCGCACGCGGATGCGCTGCGTAACGAGGTGCACGCTCTTAACCCATTTTATTCCTTTTTTCAAAAAATTTCGAGTAGGTATACCTTCCTTTCAATGGCATGCATTTCTATACATACCCTCTGGATAATAATATACTTTTTATCTCGTTTTTTTTGCCATGCGTGAGTATTCAGACCAAAATGGGCTGGAACAAGGTATAATTGAAATGAATTATTTAATACCGAAAATTCCATTTACACTTTATGAAATGCAAGATAGCAAAAATAGTTGCGGTGCAGAGCAACACACACGAGGGCAAATCGCGTCAACGGTTGGCGGCGGAAGTCGTTCGAAAGAAGATTGCATTTTTCGCTTTTGCTGGGAAATTCGTTTTGCCGCGTTACCGGTGTAGGCGCCTGGTAAATCAAACATTCTGCTTCTGGATTCCCTTCACAAGTCGCCTTATGGCAGTCACTGATCGAAGCAGTGAAAGATTTTTTTACGATTTATCCTTTTGCAAGAACTGAGTATATTAAATCTGTTCGGTACCTTGTATCGCTTAGGTGATTTGAAGATGGCAAATAAGTTTTCTAATAATTAACTAGCAAAATCCAGCGCGCTCAATTCTATTTCGTGGTCTTTATTTTTATCTCTAAAACAGGTACGAAAAACTGTAACAAATATTTTACAATTTATTTTGTTTGTTTGATCCACCTGATGAAACCTGATGAACCCACCTGTGTTATTGGGTGAGTTTTTGGAGGTGGGGTTATTGGGTTAGTTTGACTCAGGTGCAGGATTTTCCTTTCTGTTCCCTGTGGCCTACTCCTGGGTTATCTGGTATTTGAAAATATGCCAGACTCTTTAGCTTCGGTCGCCCATTCGTTTGAGCCTATAATTAATATATCGCTTTCTAGGCGGGCTTGACGTTTGCTACAAGTGTTGGTTGATTGCTCCTGACGAGTACAATCTTTACAAGTAGCTTAGAGGTCGATCGGTGACGTGTAGATGTTTGCTCCGATCAATTTAGTGCGGGACATAGCTAGATCGATCAGAAATTTGATGTAGATCACTTCTTCCTGGGTCAAGTACTCAGGATGGTGTGCCGAACATTTTGGGCGGGTTAAATGGTCCGTACGGGCGTTTTTCATTTTCAGTGGCGATTATTTTTCAACTATCGCACAAAGCTTTATTTGATCGATATTCTTTCCCAAAAAAATACCTAGCAATAAAAAAATCAAAAGATACCATAACATGGTAAGCGTAAAACAAATCATTTTTGGACTGATGGCCTTTCCCCCACAACACTTAAACTTGAACATTCCGGTAGTCTATAGTTTCTAGCTAGCGAAGATGGGTGCAGCGATATATGCAGGGTTTTATTGAAAGATATTCAAAGTGTCTAGTTTTTCTCCTGTCCATTCTATATATTCAAATACACAGCTTTTAAAAAAGAAGTTGGATTCCTGACACCTTTCTACAGTTTTGTCAACATTAATTTTTTGTTATTTATTAAAAAATAACTGTTAAAAACATTAGAACATTTAAATTCATCTCGCTGTTCCCGACACGTTCTCGCGCGACGACTTAAGTGAAAATTGCTTAACTTGTTGAGTTTTACTCATCTATCTAATGAGCTGTATTTACTCGCGGTTTCTACCCGTGTTGTTAACAATTTAAGATAAGTATATCCTTTCCCTTTATCATTGTTGAAGTTGAAGATACGTATTTTTCTAAAATCAAATTTTCCTTCCAACAAAAAAAAAAAAAAAAACAAAGTAACAGCCTAAATAAAGACATTCATACCAGCAGCCCTGTGTAGTAGCAAAATTATTACTCGTAAAGAATTCGACGAGCACTGCACGCAGAGAGAAAGTCTTTGCCAGTCCTCATCGTCGCTAATAATCAACCACGCTGATAAAAATTCGTTCACGAGGACTACTCTACATCTCTCCCCTGTAAAGAGACAAAACGAAGGACGCATACAGGCAGTATACAGGGAGAGAGAGAGATAGATACTGGTTGGGGCTAAAAAGAAGAAGTATGTATACTAGTATGGAAGGGCTGAAGTATGACTGTATATCCAAAGAGCTTCAACCAGCTCTCTCTCTCTTGTCTCTGCGGTTCGGCCCGCTGAATATTTACAAGGCGCAGCGGATATATATACGAGTGTTCTTCGGCGAGCGCGATCTCTTAAAATTCGCGTAGTTGCGCGAGCGCGGGAATCGCGAGCAAGAGAGAAAGAGAGAGAAGGATTGCGGTGAGCGAGAAAGAGCGACGGATGAGAGACGCGCTCGACTGCTCGGGATGGAAAAGGGGAGATAAAGGGTAAACGGAGGTGGAGGGAGAGAGAAAGAACCCTTCTCTGCGGAGGGAGAGAGATGCCAGTAGATTAGGAGGAAAATTTTAAGAAACAGCGAGGGTCGATCTGGCCGAAAGTGACGCTCGCTCTCGACGTGTAATAAGTTACCGTGTCGTTTTTCATTTTCATCAGTTGGATCTCTCTGTATATACGTTTATTAGCCAGTGAGATAATAATTCCATCGCTCATTTATAAATTTTAGCTCTCATTCTAAGTAATAATCGATATGTTTGTGTAACTAAGCAACAACAGAAATTTCTGAAATTAATTCCAGAAAAAGTGATAATTAATCCATCCGCGCATAATATATATTATATTTATATATATACGTAATCGAATATATCTTCCCTTCTCATTTCTAGCAAACGAAGGATATCGCGTGCGCGAGAGACAATGAGTCTGAGAAAGTACCTTTCGCGAGAAAAGGGACGAACTACCTCGTCGCAGATAAGAGCTGCGCGTCTCTGCAAGAAAGAGCTTCGCAAAGAGAAGAGAGAAAACGAATCTTAGTGAGAGACATACGAGAAGCGCGCGCGCGGCAACGGAATATCGAGGCGCGGGTGCAAACGAACTAACGGGGAGGGAGAGAGCTAAGGAGAGCCACTGTTTTTACCAAGCCGCGCTCATTTATACCAACGCACACAAACACAGGCATCAGCATCGCCATGTGTATGTGGAAAGAATGCCGGTGAGAGTATAGAGCTCATGCGTATATTTATATATACAAAGACGCTTGCGCGCGCGCGCGTCGGCGTTTACCTGTAACGTGCTGGGAGGTTACACATATATACGTGTATATATAGCTGTATAGAACAGAGAGAGAGAGGGATGGAAAACTCGCACATATATATACGGGGGCAGAGCTTTTCTTCGTTTCTTATGTACGTATAACGTCGAGAGGGAGAGAGGAGGCTGTGCGCGCCTGCGGAGTCCTATCCCCTCCTGCGGAGCTTTAAAGCTCGCTCCGTCTCTTTTCCTTACATCGGCGCGTCTCGCTCCTTCACTCATCATCGTCTTCGCTCCAGCTATACTCCTACTTCTTCCCCGTCGTCGGTGCTGCTAGAAGTTGCGCGCCCAGCATTTTAATCGATTTCATTTGCGCGCATGTGGCGGAGAGAGAGAGAGCGAGAGCAGAGGACGGAGCTTGCAAGCACACGCTGTATATACGCTTTTCTTTGTTTTGCTCTGCTTGCGTCATTAGGAGCTAGCTGCAGCGCTAGAAAAGAGAGAGAGAGAGAGAGAGAGACAGATTGCACGTAGTATATATATACAATATACATGTAATATTATATACACAGACTTGCGAAGCAGTTTTCTACGTGCGCGCGTGCACTTGTAAATTGCGTAATAAATGTGCGCGCACGCGCGACCATTGATAAGCTAATTACTTCAATGAGTTTTGCAGCTGTAGCGCTCGATTCAATGATGACCTTTTTCAACTTCTCTCGCTGCCGCCGCCGCCGCCGTTGAGAATTGAATTTGTTCACGTTTAGTTTCTGATGCAGTTTACTAGACGCGCTAATTAGATCTGCGTTGTTGCCCTTTATCTCGATGTTCATCTCCTCGCTCCCTTCATCTCGATCAATTATATATATTATTCATCGAGTTGAAAAAAAAAAAAATCAAGTCGGATAACTCGAGGTAAATTACGCACAGCCGTATGTAAAATACCGTGGCTCAGTAATTTACCCCAGCAACGGCGGTGCAAATCTCTCCGTCGCGCTCGCTCACTCATTTCATTCCTTTCCTCGGCTCTCTTTCACGCCGCCGCCGCCGCTTAAGAGCTGAGGGCGTGGTTCGCTTCTCTCTTTTCGCGATTTGTATGCAGCCAAAGCGAGCGAGCCCATATACATACACTGATGCATGCACGTGGGAGTATAGGAGAGGGAAACATTTGTCGTTATAACTTCTCGAGAATGTATATATGTGCGCAACTTGCTTTTCTATAGGTATATAGGTATATATACGCCTTGGCAGAGGCGAAGAAAGGGGAATCTCGCGGAAAAATTAAGTTCTCGAGCGCGCGTTCAAGAGCTTGCGATGAAGATGGCCGTGTAATGAGAGAAAAGAGCGAAATCCGAATAGCTCGAGTACCACCACCGAGTCTTCTTTCTTTTTTTTTCAAGAGAAAGAGTGAGAGAGAGAGGCAGCGTTTCGTTTTTCTTCCTTTTTGTCTTGGACTTTTTTGCGACGTCTTCTTTTTTTTTTGTTGCTTCGAGTGTCGCGAATTTGGCTAATATACTTCCGGCCGCGAGGGTGAAAGCCCGGCATTACGTGTATAGAGAGGAGCTTTAAGTCGTCGCATTGTTTTCAGCCCAATTTTCGCGACAGGAAGCGCGCGAACTTCAATGCGCTGCAGCGAACTCGAAGGCTTTTAAGGAGAGCTCGAGAAGCAAAGAATTATACTCAACGAAGCTGAATGCAATGCCTTTTTCGAAAAGCATACCCGCATATTTTCCATTTTATTAGCATCTGCTCTGAATCGAACGCTGAAATGATAATAATAATAATAAAGAAAAGAGAATCGAAAACAAACGTATATGTATAGCGAACAGCGTTCAACACAGATAGAATACCAACCTGTCAGAAAGAGGCGGCGAGAGGATATAGATGTAGCGCGCACGTGTTATAACCGCCACCCCCTCGGCGCAAAAAGCTCGTACGTATGTGTCCAGTGCAAGCACGTGGTTTTAGCAAGCACAGCCATCCAGAGAGTCGTAGGTGTGGCGGTAGCGGTCGAGGATCTCCGGCGCAGGCCAGCATGGCAATGGGGGGTTGGTCGGCTGGTCCAGTGCCGCGCGCCGCTGCTGCTGCTGCTGGTCAGTGCGCGTCGGCGCGTTGTCCTCTTTCTCTCTACTGCACAGACACCGACTCGATGGAGGGGGATCATCGTTCGCCGCCACGTGAGAGTTGGAGCTGCGAACACGTGGACTCTGCGTTATATATAGCTATACTCTTTCGAGCAGTCAACCCTTACGAGGCCAGAGGGTGAGAGAAAAAGATACGGGAGAGATGTGTGCTGCACTTGATATGCAGTGTGATATAGCGAGGGATCGTGTGCGGATACGAGGGTTGGACTTTCAAGAGTGCAGTCGTCGTGCGGTTGACTCGAGCGCAGTTTTAGAGATCAAGGTCACTGGGGATGACTGAGATGTGCTTCCGGCCTTTTTCTGATGTTGCGTGTGTTTTGCTAAACTGATCAATGCGGCTTAATTATAAGCAAGTGCTCATATTAGTATATAACCTTACGGTCTATATACTCTAATCGGATGGGAAGACGTGCTCGTGCGTACGGGGAAGGAGTACACGTGATATATTACGCGTTGGAATAAGGAAGTTTATTATCGTCGCACGGTTTGTGTGTGTATACGGGGGAATCTTTTATAATCCCGATGTGCTTTCATGGCTTTGCTTTGATCGTTTGTATTATAATACTAATTTTAGATGCTTCATTCAAGCTAATGCCTGACTAATCTAATAATAAGACAAGATATATATGTATCGATTGTTAAATTCAAAGGAGGAACGTAAATATAAATTGAAGAAACGCACGAGAGAGAGAGAGCGAAAACTAAAAGTCGCGTATATAATAGAACAAAATTATAGCGAACGCTAATTACAACAAAAACGCACTCGAGAAAAACAGTCGACTCGCGACAAAAGTACGAAATTAATCAGCGACAACCGTGAAAAAAAGGAGTCGGCAGCCGCCGCCGCCGCCCGTTCCCCGAAAGAAATAAACAAAAAGGAGCGAGAAAAAGCTCGAGCTTTCGTCGCGTGCAGAGGAAAAAAAAGGAAAGAAGAAAGAAAGAGAAAGAGAGAGAGAGAGCGCGCATAGAGAATGCTCGGCTTGAAAACGCAGAATATTACTCAGGAAGATGATTTTCTCCTCATATACGCTCGTCGTCGTCGTCGTAGTCGCAAACGAACGTCGCTCATCCGTCAAAAAAATACGAGCGAGAGGAGAAGACAATAAGAAGCGCAGGAAGGGCTGCGGGGGGTGTGCTTGCGGGTGGGACTATGCGCTACATATATATGTATACACGTATAATACGTCGCGCATCTCGCGCGCAAAGAAAGAAAAAGATGTGTATGTGTATACGCAACTACATGTATAAGCGCGTGCGTATAAGGCAGTAGCAGAGCTGCAGAGAGCGCCGAAAAAAAGAAGGAACCGCAAAAAAGTGTGCTCGCGCGACATGTCGTCGTCTCCTCTTTTTTCCGCCGCGAGTCCTTGCCCATGGCGTATATATAAATATACATACCTGATATGTATAGAACAGCAGCAGCAGCAGCAGCAGCAGCAGTAGCAGCAGCCCCCCGAGGAGAGAAAGAGGAGAGGGTGAGTAAGAGCTGCGCCGCATCCACTGGCACATCGATCCGCCTTAATGAGTGGAAAGAATAAGACAGCCGCCACCCCTACCCCACTCCCACCCACTCGTCGAGCCGAGAGTTTCGTATAGCTGTATGTGTGTGTATACCTCCCCTACGACGACGCCTTTTCTCTTTCTCTCGCTCTTTACTGCATAGCTGCTTGTATATATCGTATATACGCTTCTTTCTCTCTCTCTCTCTCTCTTCCGTCGTCGTCTGATGTCGTCGTGCACGCGCACACGCGAAAAGTCGCGCAGGCAAATTTCGCTTCGCCCTCTCTCTCATAGACACGTGGCCAACGAGCTGTGTGTATGATGTACAATACTTGTATAGATCAACGGGAACTGCTTCCTTCGCGTGTGCAGATTTTAGTTGCGTAATGCGCGGGGATGCATCAGGGTTCTGTGCGGGAGACGAGATTAATGTCTTTCCAGTTGTGTTTTAGGCGTAAAGTACGGAAAAAGTTTCACGTTTTGGAGGCCTAAAGTTGAACTTTTAGGGCTAGTAGGCGTAAAGTGCAACCGTATAGTGTACGACTTTACACCCCCTAAAACACTAATTTAGCTTTTTAATGCGATTGCAAATTTTCAGAAACGATTATCCGTATTTCAGCGCGCCACAGCCCGGTCCCTCTCATCAATTCGATCGGATAAAAATCTCCGAGCTCGTAAAATACAAGCAGAAATGCAAAACTCCTCCCACACAAGTATTCGCAGCCGCGCGCGGCGATGAAAAGGTAGCTCCGCTGGGCGCGCGTGCTCGAGGATAAGAAAGGAAGAAGAAGAAGACTCGGCGGTATTAGCGGAAGACGGAGTGTAGAGCCAGAAGAAGAAGAAGAAGAAAACGCGCCTTGAGGGGTGGTAATGCCCGGTCGCCGTTGTTTCGCGAGACCGAGGGTGACACGCACGCTTCCACCTCTCTCTCTCTCTCTCTCTCAGTCGCGAAGCTCTCCCTGGAATGTTAATTCCCGGCGCTTTAATTCTTACGAATATTTCCCTCGTGCCTGCGCGCGGCGCTCGATCGCTGGGGGTAGTACGATTCTCAAGACGAGATGAGGAAACGAGTGAGAGAGAGAGAAGAAGAATGCGAATGAGAGGCTAGCAGCGCGAGCTGAGGGACGCCCCCGGGAACCGGCGAAGGAAAAAAGGAAATGTAGAGAGCCAGAGAGAGAGAGAAGAACAAAGGGATGGAGGAGTGTGCTCGTGTAGGTGTGTATTATATACGTGTGCGAGCTCGATTGTGTGAGTGATTAAGATTTCGCGGAATCGACGTAATATCGCTCATTCGCTCGCTTGTATTGCGATGTTTATATTAGGAGTTACGCTGCAGTCGAGCTGCGTATATTTCGTGTATGTAGTTGGAAAAAGGCTCGATCGGTTCGCTTTTGCGAAACGGCGTTTTTTTTTTTCATTTATTAACGTCAATAAAAAAATTATCTGGTATATAAGGTATATACCGAAATATACGACAATACCGTATCTTGACTTATCGCCGCAATACAATATAGCAATAACACCCGAGAGCAATTCGCGAATAAAACTGTTCGGTTCTCGCGGCTTGAAAAATCAGTATACGGAACGAATGGAGGAAGTGAGTCGCGAGCGAAAAAAGTGAAAAAATCCCGAAGAAGCAATGATTGCTCGTTAAATGAGTTTCAATTATACGCGAGCGCGGACTCGACCGCGGAGTAAGATCGTTAACTTTCTCTATGGACATTTGCCGGTCGATCGATTAGCATAATAATGATCCGCCGATTCGAGAGAAGACGTCGTCGTCCGCGACGAGGACTTTTTTTTTTGCCGAGAGCGAAGTGAGAAGCCAACCAGCACGGACGTCAACGCGAGATATATAGACGCACCTTCGATTATATCTTTAATGCGAAAGGGGAAAGTCGATCGATGTATATATAACACATTGTTTCCTACATAAATTTGATTGTATACAGAAGCATCTCCCGTTGAAATACAAAATGCTTGTATAGGATAATAGCGCTAAGAAAATCAGTGTACGTAAAATTCGTGGTGATAATGGAAGCTGTGCAGTATAACGTGAAAACTGAAAAGTTCGTTTCGTAATCCACGACTCATGAAGCGACGGTTCTCGGGAGTCGAGCAAAGGGAGGGGTGTATATATAGCAGTTATAAGAGAGACCAGGAGAATCGATCCGCGGAGTCGGTAATGAGCCAATCGTGATTCGCGATTTAAATGGGGAAATGCGCAGAATTGTGGCCTGTTGCTTGCTTGCGAGCCCGAGTAAGAGCTGTGCCTCGCCATACTCCCACCCGCACTCTCGCGCAACGATTTATGAATGTCCTTTTCACTTTTACGGCTTCGTCAATTTCTCTTTATTAAAAATCACGGGCGTCACGCTGGAGCTTTCCATCAGGTTGTTACACTCTCGGTGTAGCGCGGAAGTATAACGACGACTGTATTCTCCGGCTTTATATACCGTGGATGACATATACCTATCAATTATAAATATACCGTGAATATTATTGTCATTATTGTATAAATATAAGTTCACTCCAGGTATGCATAGGTATAATACGTCGATTCCCACAGTTGGGAGAAAAGAAGCAAAACGATGTAGCTATATAATGCATAGCTTGGCTTTGGAAAAAATAATTGCCTATTTTACGGAACTCCGCGTGGTCCATAAAGGAAGCGCCGATCGCGCAAAGAAAGAGAGCCGACGGTGAGCAGATCGGAAAGACAAAGGGGGAAAAGACGGCGATCGAGCGTGAGAGAGAGGAGGAAAAAGGATACACACAAAGAGGCGTGAAAAAGGGAATAGCAAAGTGTTAGAACTCCGGTAGGTGTACAATGTATATAGGTATATATGTAGGTATAGAGAATAGAGAAAAAGTCGTGTAACTGTCAGCGGTTTTTACAGCGGGAGACGCGCGCGTCACATCCGGCGTCCACTGTGCACCATCGGCGGCGGCAGTAGCAGCAGTAGCAGCAGCTTCCACAGTGTTGCTATGGGAAGCGTGTTTACTCAAGTAGATCCATCAATAATCGGCCGCGAGTTGTGTAGGAGAGCGGAAAGTTTCGCCGATGTGTCACTATACCTACCGACGATGTATATATAACTCGATCACGAGAGCCGATGCCGCTCTCATCATCGCAGAAGTGGGACGTCTTTTTCGACTGTGCCCCCCCCCCCCGCTCTATGCAGCGCTGCGGGGAGACATTTTATGCAGTATATATAACTATATAGCTATTCTGCACAGTGTATTATAGCTCGCAGCGCGCAGATATTAGAGCAAGAAGTTGTGACGAGCTTGCTCTACATTGTGTGTACTCCGAGACGATTATCGCGCTTCTTATATTCTTTTCGTATTTATATTCGACTGCAGCTTCATCTTTTTGCGGCTGCAGATTTGCCTTCGGGGAATTGCGTTCGCGAGCGGAGGTGTGTCAGCGTTACATTTTTATAATACCTATAGGTATAGAGGAGTCGCTCGAAAGGAAATTTTAATTGTACCTTCCAATGCACTATATACCGATTCCGAGATATGCCTTGTTGAAGTTTCATTTGATTCATGAAAAGTTGCAGAAAAGATGCGGGCTGGACACTTGTTGAGCAACGTTTAATCAATTTTTTTGGCACAGAGCACAAATGCCTGTTTCGCGTACATGTACTATCTTTTTTCTCCGTGTAATTAAAAAATTTCGACTATTTGGATTAAAAGGCTTGAAACGCCTCGAGCAGGATTAAGTTAAGTGGCATAAACCATAAGGAAACCCGGGGTGTAATAGAGAGCAGACATTCTAAATCGTTGCTTAAGTGGCGCTATTCCGTGATACCCGGCCTGCTTCTACCTATTTATGCCGAGAGCAGCGTTAGTTTCTATTACCTTAGCAACAGGATTCACCAAAAAACTCGCTCGTATACAGCGCTCGTTATCTAAATTGTATAGCATTTTCCTCATTGAATCAGATTTAATTGCACGCGCGGCTAGAGTCGATTTAATAATGAACTGCGATTTGTCTGGGGATCTCTCTCTCTCCGCAAGAGCGCATCAACACACTTTTCCAACTAAAAATAAGCTCAATTATTGTATTCGAAAAACGCAGCCAATAAAGGCTATCGAAATAATTCCGACTTTCTGAATGGTATCACATGTGCTTCTCTCCTTATTACCAACTCATCCTCGAGGAGTTGCAAAAATAGAATTCACGGTTTATAAGCGTAATCCAGGCTGAAACTGCATGTGTCTAATACTCCAGCCGCCAATTCAGCGAGACACCGATTCATTAATGAAATTTCCGCGAGGTGTATTGATTACACATACACATCCAAGCGCAATTAATTCAATTCCACGTCAAGTTCGGAGATCGTTCGAACGATCGATATAAAGTGCAGCAACGTGTATAAATGTCCGCGATATATAAACGACGGGACCAACGCCTCGTTCGATCGCGGGCGTGAAGATGGGCATAGGAGCTGCAGTATATAGACAAGAAAAAGGCAGCAGCACACAGCAGAAGAAAATATCAGACAGCTGCAGAGCAGAGCGTGTTGGAAAGGTTGCGCTGCACGAAACCGTATCTCTCGGCCAGAGATATCGGCTATCCGCACGACGGTGGTGAATAGCGTCTCAATCTTCGCGAAACGATCTCCTCGACTCGGCCATAAACAAACTCGCGCCGCAGCTATAAGCTATATATACATATATATAGAGAGAGAGAGATGCGCGCACACTCGCTCGAGTCTGATCTATAAAGTCACCCCGAACGATAAATTCACCTCAGGGGGGAGGGGGGAATAAAATGGATCTCGACTAATTGTGGGAGAGATGCACGACTCACTCACTCAGTGCAGGAGGTTCCTTCTGTTCGTGCGATGCATACACGTTGTCTATTATATATATTATACAGCTGTGTGTATATACACGTGCATACACGGGAAAATTTAGCAGAGCGACGGATAGCCGAGCAAGATAGAGAGGTTTCGATGCGAGAGCTGTATTATAAGAGAAGAGTCGGAGAGTGATGCCCGCACGAACTAGGCTCTCTCTCTCTCTCACTCGACTTCCGACGTCTCTCGCGGCCGCACGTCGGGAGATTACTGTGTATATATTACGTTTATCTTAATTCGAGATTCGAGCGGCCCCTGGAAATTAATCGGTTATTCCTCGTGATGCGCGCGATTGATGTGTTTCGTCTTAATATCTCAAATCGCCTTATATTATATATTTTATACGCACACACACACACGTATTATTATTGAATATTAATTATGCGCACACAGCTGTGTACAATGCCGATAATATTGCTTCATCACAAGTAGACAAGCAGAAAGCGATGTGCAAGCCGAATTAGCGCGATAAAGAGCTCAGAATCGAAATTTACAGCTGCAGCAGTGGTGTATATAGAGAGGCAAAACGGGTCTCCGGGATATCGGCGTCAAAGCAATCTCATCGAAGGCACGAAATTTCACACAGCTCTCTCGCGCCGAGTGAAATAAGACAATCCTCTCTTGGTATATACGTTGCATCACAGGCGTGGATCACATCTCTCTCTCTCTCTCTCTCTCTCTCTCTTTCTCTCGGCGGCACGTGAGCTGCCCGCGCCTCATCGTGAAGAGAACTGAAACATTGTCGATGCAGCCGCCGCCGCGAGGGAGGAGAGGAGAGGATCTAGCCCTTTGCGCCGATGAAGCGCGAGGGGTCCGGGTCACACGATCCTGCTTGATCTCAACTGCGAGGCAGTAGGAAGAGAGATGATGCAGTAATGCCCCTGCTACGCTGCTGCTGCTGCTGCTGCTGCTGGGGATTAGCTCTCTTTTGACGCGCTCTGTGGCTCTTATACGCTGCTGTTTATCAAAATCGTCGACGGGATGATCGGCGGTCTATATATACAGAGAGACTTGGCTGAAAGAGCTTGCTATTTTCGGATCGCGTGTAAATATAGTCGTTTTATTTTACATTTCGTTACATCGCATTGTCGATGCCGTTTTATTTCCTAATAATAACTCGCGCGTTATATAAACCGATGGTGATTGCGGTGTTTCAAATACGGCTATATATAAGCGAATTGGAAATCATTATGTATATATAAATGCGCGGATGTCAGAGCCTTTTGACGGGTATATCGCGGAATGATTTCGATATTATAGGTAAATTTTATCACACTCTCGATAATTTCATCGAGACACGCGGAGTAGCGGAAGTCTCTATTATATCGACAGGATCGTAACTGCGGGCAATTACAAAGCTCCGATGACATTTTATAATGATATTATATTTTGCAGTAGCCGGAAAAGAAAAGAGATGAGAGAACGGAAAATTAGCGTGTAAGGGGCCATCAGACACAGAGTTCGAACGGTGCATCAGCCCGCTCCTCTATCCTCTCGTGACGTATATACACACACATACACTGCATCAGGCAGTGATCCGCGCAAAACACACGTTGTTGCAAAGCGTGCATGCTCGCCCACGAGAAAGAGAGAGAGTAGATTCGCAAGGCTTGTTTGCGCACTCGGTAATTTTATTGCCGGATTTTTTCCTAACCACGCGGCGGTATATAGTCTGCATGATGTATCTCTCTCAGGCGCATGCGCACGTATATACGCGTATGTAGAGTTCCAGTTATCGGAACTTTCCAATTATGCGGAATTGATCAATTTTCTCCGTCGAAGCTTTGATTGCAGCCAGGCTTATTGCATCGTGTGTTCAACGGGTTTTCCCCGTTTCTTTTTTGCCTCGTTTATCAATTACACCCGATTCTTACTGCAAATATACGTCGTGGTGGCGAGAGATTTTTTTTGTATAAATCTACAACACGATGGCGTCGTGAAAAACATAGCGACGACGTCCCACATTATAAGAAAGCCACTCCTCCTGTCCCCGTTCCTAGAGCGTTCATCCCTCCTACTCTTCTCCCGCTTGTTCTAATCACTCGTGCGACCGAATGAAGAGTTTGAGAGCCGTGCGGCGACGAATCAATTTAAGGTCGCAAATAGAGAACCGCCGGCGTCTCGCAATTTTCCCCGCCCGTCGCTGCATGAGAGAAAGGTGAACGCCGCGAGTAAGCCTGAAAGACGCTGCTGCTGCTACAGACAAGCCTATACCTCGACAGTAAAAAAAAACGCGAACCATCGGGGAGAAAAAACGAGTATATATATATACAGCTGGTGCTGCAACGTCGACAAGTCGCGACGTAGAAGCAGCAGCAGCAGCAGCAAAAGAGAGCGAGCTGCTAAGATGGCGTCGTGTTTACTTCGTTAAGCAGTTAATTACTCCGAGAGAGTCCCGGCGAGTAGTACTAGTCCTGCAACTCGCGCGCGCGCACACTCGTATAGGTATATATATAGCAGTAGAGGAGTAGAGAACGTGACGGACGAAGAGACGAGGATAGACGGATATGACCTGCGCGCATGAGGCGCGAAAGAGAGCGAGACGGAGCTTGAGTCGAGAAATAGAATTACTGTGGGAGAAAAAATGAGGAAGTAAGACGCGAACGACGACGACGACGACGAGATGAGAGAGAAAAGATTGCTGCGCGCGGAAAATGGCTGCTGCTGCGAGAGAGAGAGAGATAATGAACGATGACCTGTGCGAAAAGAGCCTGTTTATAAATGCGCGATATTTCCTTTTTTTTTAAATTAAATTCTTCCAATTCGAACAATGCTTCGACGCGGTTGTATTATTGTGCATCAGCCGACTTTCACCTGCATCGGAGACTTGCGGAGGTGTTTATTTGACATCAGAAACTGCAGGCGAGCGAATCAGTGTGATATAGAGACTATATACATATACAGCGGTGTGGTTAGCCAGTGCAACCGTACTATAACTATGGCAAATATAACGTATATACACCGCGTCTGTAGAAAATTCGTCGTTTTCAGTATTATATACAATATACAATTCGTAATTTGGAAAAAAAAAATACGTCGAGCAAATGAAATCAAAACTTGGGTTAAAACGACGGCGCTTGGCAAAAGAGGCTCAACGCAGACGTAATAAAAGACGTAGATGAGGCAGAGAGTTGCGGAGTTACGACAGGGAATTCGAAGAAAGTGTCTCGCGTCCGGTCGCATCATATATATATATACATCCCGCAAATCCGATATCGAAGCCTCGCAATCTGTTTATCTCGCGCTCCTCCCGACGTAGATACACCCCTAACGAACTGGATATTAAAATAAGTAGTAGGCTCCGGATGCAGCTTTAAATCCGCAACTCGTCGAGAGCGAAATGCAGTTTGCGCGTGCGACGGGACGCGGTCGACGAGTTGCTAGTTTATTTCTTTTTTTTTGCTGTCTCTCATAGATTTACGCGGGAGTGTATTATTAGGAAATGGTGAGCGTTATATTTTTTCGAAAGTATTGCGCGGAAATATGAAAATTTCAGTTTGATGTGCAGCGCCGAGAGTTACAGTCAACCGTTTAAAATTAAAAATGTATAATTAGAAGAAGAGCTAGTGGAATTTAATATAGAGTGTAGTTAATAATATTTTATATAAAGTATTATATTCCAAAGAATCTTTGCGTAATAATGCAAAAATTCTGCACAGTTGCAGGCTCGCAGGAAACGACGATTGGCTTTTCATTCAGAGATTCCTCCGAATCCATTGTTCCAACTTGACTGCGCGTTATTATCTGAGAGTGACACCTCGTGTATATTGAATAATATCAGCTATCCGGCGTAATTGGGTTTAGAAGAAAACGCCAACTGTGTCGCCTAATCAAGTTAACTATTCTCTACAATAATAACGCATTCTGATAAATTTTACACAATAACTCGACTCACTCCTGATGTATGAATAATCACGAAATCGCATAAAAAAGCCGCGCAGCAGCAGCTGCTATTTCACTAAACACTGATCAATATAATAAACGCGAAGTAGCAATGCTGCAGAGTTTCGCATCGTTGTGTATAATATAAATACACTCTTATAACCGAGAATCGGAAGACAAAAAAAAAGCTCATAAATCTTATCCCTCGATGCTCGGAGCGCAGCAATATAACCGAAGATTAAGAACAACATAATTGAATCAGTCTAAGGTCGCTGCTGCTCGACGCTCATGGCCATTGATTTTCCCGTCCGTAGGCTCGAATTACTTTTTCGTTCTCCAAGATGGACGCGAACGCGCAAAGCTCATCCCCCTTGTATATATACAGCTATATACATCTCTATATTATTCGTCAACGTAGCTGTGTGTGTGTGTATACTAGGTACTTCTAGCTTCCATCAGCGGAGTAATTAATTTTTAATGTACTTTGCCTGCTTATTTCTTTCGTATCATGGCGTTTCCTTTTTTCCCGTTACCCCATCCCCTGCGGGAGGGAACGGAGCAGCTACCTCCTTCCTTTCCCGCTCGCCGACTAGAGAGAGAGGTGCGAGTCAACGACGGTTATGAATTTCTAATGAGATTCCCTGGGAGATCTGCGAGAGATTAGCGCGAGAGTGAGGTGGAAAAGTACGCGGAAAAGGGGTTGCTGCTGCTGCTGCAGCTCGTATATAAAAGTGTGTGTGTGTGTGTGTGCCTATATAGCTTGGTAGAGAGGGATGCTCGCGGGGATATGCCGGGAGAAAATTGCTCTCGTGCGGCGGACCAGAGAGAAAACGTCGAGATTCCGGCCGATAAAGGCAGCCTACTTAAGGTGGTGCGAACTATGTGTGTGTGTGTGTGTGTGTAAAGTACACCGTGTGTGCAGCTGCTTATGCGGAAGCTCGAGCTTGCGTCTCAAAGGATGCGGGCCAAGCTTTGTTTTGCTTATACTTTTTTTTTTGCTCGTCGTTGCTGCTTCTGCTGTTGTTGTTGTTTTTCTTCGCCCCGAGGGGAGCGCGTGTGTGTCGACGCGTAATGAGCTGCTAAGAAAGATAACGCGCGCGGTAGCGCTGTTTGGATTTTCTTTTTTCTTCTGCTTATACTTACCTGCGTGAATAACACGCTCGTCGCAAGCCGTTATTATATACTCGCTGGGGAGGATTTTCAACGACTTTTTGCATTGTTATGAGCCTCCTTCAAATTCATTGATCAACGACATTTTCTTTGGAATATTTCAGCAAAAGTGCAACTGTGTGTGTGTGTGTGTGTGTGTGTTTGGGCCATAAACGCTAAGTCGAGAATTTATGCCACACCAGCATATACGACTGTCCGCACAGTATAATAATGTAGTATTCGATCAGGTCGGCATAGTAATAAACCACGACAATAAAAGGCAGTAAATTATGCTGAAGGTGAATTTCAAAAATCCCTCTCATAAACAGAGACGCAGGACCAAGAGACACCTCTGATGTATACAACGTAGAACTGCGCATTGGCCTAGTTCGAAAGAAGCACGCGCTCTATCTCGAAACTTTACACATCGCGCCGAGAATCAAACAGTCCTGACCATTCGACTTGACGCTCTGCACGCGCATAGTTGTATATAGCATAGAAGCAGCTTCGAGTCTGCACAAAGGAGAGAAGCTTGCATGTATCGCCGAGGTCCGAGGTTAAATTCGCCGAGTTTCCGTAAAGTACCCGGAGAGTTTAGAAGCGAGCGCCTCGTTAAACTTCACGACGCCGTTTCACACACATACATATACACTCTCTGTCTACACGTACGTATGTACACACCGCACTGCATCTTTTCCAGTCTATGGTTATGCACTTTGCGAGTTGTTTTCATAAATTATCCCCAGGTATAGGTGTGCGCTGCACAATGTTCGTCGCGTATATTATGACCGTTTAGGTATCCTTCGTCGTCCTTTTTTCTCTCGGCGACATGTTTGAGAGCGCGTTTTCGGTATATTGCAGGGACCGCTGCAAGGCTGCTGCAGGTAGAAAATTTGTCCTCCCGCGCGTCTATATAAATATATACCTATACGCGGCACTTTGCGCTGCGGCAGTCGCAGCTTTCGGCCTTTAGTTAGGCTCGGTTGTGCCGCCACATGCGCGCAGCTCGCCCACGCGCTGCATAGCGGTATATACTCGTATATTATATTATACGCAGCGGAAAAGAGGGAGCGTGTAATCTGGCCTCTGGTTGGCGAGCCGTACATATATACTTTCCGACGCGACGCCGAAATTCAAGTGGCTGCGATGCAAGTGCCTTGGTGCAGCACTTGCAGGGGCTGCAGGTTCTTTTGGACTGGGATGCGGTGACGACGGAGGTGTGCGCTTTATGTTTTCTACCTTTTGAAGATTTTTCGAGCCTTTGCAGTTGCTCTCGAGATTGCTTTTAATTATATATTTATTTATTTATTTACTTATTTAAACGATATACAAAAAAGCCTTCAAGGGCTTCTTATAGAGGCAAACAAGTTGCCTGTACATAGGAATAATACAAAATGCTTACAAAAAAAAAAAAAAAAATTAAAAACTAAACTAAACTAGAACTTAAAAATTGTGACATTTCTAACTGTAAGCTCTTTGAGATCATTAGTAAGTAAGTTCAACACTTTAACAGCAATGTATTAGTAGCTACTTTTCTTGCTTATAGTTTTATTTATTTTTGGCAACGATATACTCTTATTCCTAGTATTTCTAGTGTTGTTACTATAACTTTCTCTTAGTTCCTCATAATATGTTATTGCTTATGTATTATGTACAATAAATAAAAATTTTGAGTGTATATTATTTTAAGTTCATTATAAAATGCATCAAAAAATTGTTAAGCACTGATACTGATAATAATGTTATTTTCATAAATCTCTACGAAGGTGAAACGTTTGACAAGTGCTATACTAGCGATTCTCCGAACATCCCACTTTCACCTATAGGACCTCATAGAAAACCAATAAACGCCATTCATCCCAAAATCCTCCACAGAGACGAGAGCGAGAGAAAAAAAGGGAATCACTCGACGACTTCACGCCCAATTTATTCCAATACACGCTTCCGAAAAGAGGGCTGCAGGGTAGCTTTTCCGGAAGAGCACCGCAATAACATAAGTATAATATATCCCGGAAAATAGAAGCGCAGAACGACTCAGGTGCCGGACACACATAATAATAGCTACAGGCGTGTGTGCAGCCGTGTATATACCCCCAGGGGTGAGACCCTCGACCCTCTTAATAGAGGGGCCTCGTGCCTATACCTGCCTCGACAATGCGCACCTTTCCTCGAGAGAGAGAGAGAGCCGCTTCTTCGCGCGCAAGCGCATGTTTCCTGCATTAGGCCACTAATTTTATAATCCTACGCCGAAGGGACACAAGGTGCAGCAGCACATGAGTTGTTGGGCCCTCTCTCTCTCTCTGTCGCGTATACAATATATAATATATACGAGTGCGCGTATTTCTCGCCGTTGAACTAAACCCATCAGCGCTCTGGGGGTCCCTTTCCTCGCCCCTGTGTATACATTTTTTCCAAATCGCTGAGTCGCCCACTCTCACCTGTATACATGTGTTGCTGTTTGCGTCTTGTAAGTTGTTGAGTGAAATATCGCTGTGTTCTTGTATTATAAGGATGACTACTTGCTACCGTTACTTTGAACGATTGTTTATACTTGTAAGACCGCGTGATGCATATATTTATATACCTAAAACTCCTGGCAAATTAGACGTTGCTGCACATGAATATATTAATGTATACGGATAATTGAAATGACGATTTTCGTAATTAATAACGCGAGCGCTACATATTAAGCTGATTTAATAATTTTATCAAACGCAGAGAGCAGAAAATTGTAAATCCCAGAATGTATATACACAAAAGGATATAATAATAATTAATAAAAAGGAAAAAAAACATTCGCGCTCGAAAGATAATCCAGTAGGCTATACACTTCTTCTGCGCAAAGTACACTACAAGACAATGGCCACTTAAGGTCAGTGCAATTGTTTCCATTTTCGCGGTAAGAGTTCAGCGCGAGAGCGTGTGCATCAGTGTCGGTGTATATAGCTTTCATCGGAAACGTCGCTCTGTAGCTCTTCATCTTGTGGCCCTTGAGCCTTTCCACGACGCGGAGGCGCGACAAAAAACCAATTAGAAAATACAAGTCCAGCTCGAACACATCCTCTCGCTCGTGCTCATTACCTATCGACCACGAAGTGTCTTTCTCTCCCTCTGTCTTTTTCTATTATACTCCTTTGTTCAAAAGTATTGCTTTCTACTCGTTATATTTTTTTCTCTCTCTCCGCAAAACTCGCGTTCTTTACGTTCTAAAATATAATATTGTCGTTTCAATTATTACGAATCAGTGTATTTCACTGGTTCACAAAGAAACAACAACAAAGTCACGGCGCACACGGTGAATAAATGAAACTTTTCCAGTCTCCGACAATTTCGCCGCACGTGTATATACGCAGCAATAAAAGCGCATTTTGTGTCTTACTCGCTGTTGTTTTTGCTGCGCCGACTTGCAATTCGACAATAATTCCATTTCGCGTAAACCCTCGAACGGACAGACCCACACACATACATACGCATCTCGGAGCGTATACTTTGTCGGCCTTGCACAAGATCGGCCGAGTTCTTCGAGGAACGCGTAAACTCCTTGCGCGCGCGCATTATGTGTTTATCCCTCTTTTCTCTGCAGCCGATCTCTCTTAGGCAAGTACAGCTATATATACGTATACGTCCGCAACTTACTGCAGCAGCTCTTCAGAATGAGAGAAAAGAGACGGGATAAGGCCATGCAGGTGCCTCGCACCCACGTACATACGCTGCTGCTGCAGAGGCTCAAGGTCGCCGCTGCATTTTTCGTTTACTCGAAGAAAGAGAAACGGGGTATACACACCGACGACGACTAGCAATTATGAGACATAAAATGACGAGAGAGAGAGAGAGAGAGAGAAGAGTTCAGAGAAGATTGGCTAACTGGCCGCACACACACACGCGTGCACGCAAATAAACGTGCGTGAGTATTATGTGTGTATAGGTACACACGAACGCAGAAGAGAGAAGATGTGTAGAGAGCGAAAGGATTCCGGGAAGCTGTAGGTTCGCTGAAGGTCCCTCTGCAGAGCATCAGCCCTTTACGCGTGTAGGTGTGCCCGCAAAATATGGTTTTGTCGTTAAAGGGCCCTGCGCGCGGCGGAGATTACCGCAGAGGTTCGCCGCAAGGGCGTGTGATGGTGATTGTGGAAACGGAAAGAAAAGGAAAGCACAACGCAATAAACCAGGAGGATAAATAAACCGCGAGTATAGTCGTTCAAACAAACCCCCCCTCTCTCTCTCTCTCTCGCTGATGCGCACTCGCGAAAAGTACTCATTTTTGGTAATACGCGGGATGTGCAATGCTCTCTCTCTCTCTCTATTGGTGAAACTATATTATAAATATACCTTCGCTTTCGCGAGCTTCGGCCTCGTTATATTGCGGAATGATTGCCGTATACGCGAGAGAGGGCTGCTTTTGTACTTTCGCTCCAGTAGGATTTCAGCGAGATGTTTATGATTTTTCTCGCTGCTGCAGCATATATACCTATATATATAATATAGCTACACCCCACGAGCGATTAATATATATATCTCCAAGTGAAAGCGAGATATTTTTACGGTGGATTTTATTTTCTCTCTGTAAATGAGAGACTAAATAAGCCTCGGAAATTGATTTAAAAAACTCTGCAATTTGCTGATGTTTATCGCTTCATTCTTACAAGCCTCGCTCTCGTCGGCTTATTCGCTCAAAATTGGATTCTAAAAGTACGTTATAGCAAAAATAAATAAAAAAAAAGCCTAACTCAGCGTCAAACTCAGCCCTACGCGCGTTATGTAGCTCGTACAACGTATGCTCTCGAATTTCCAGTTTTCTCTCATTAAACGCGCGTCGTGTCGCGAACTTGTTATCGCGCGTATATAGTACTAGTGGTACGTTTAATTAGCGCGTATATTCGAGAGGGCCAAGCAATTTTCCCCGGAGACACGTGCGCGCCCGGAACTCCCGCGAGTGCTACGCCGAATCTAAAAAGACAACTTTGCTCTCTCCCGTGACATCGGCCGCCGCGAACAATGGCTTTTTCGCTTATATATACATACCTGCGCGAGCGTCTGTACAAAGGAGTGTATACCTATATAGTAGAGTCGTCTACGTAGCGCCGATACCTGTATAACGCGTGTAGCTACTCGACTCTCCGCGATGGGAGTAGGCTGATAAAGATTTCCTTTTGACGAGTGAGAGACAAAAGTCGGATTTGCGAGGAAGAAAGGAGACTGGATTTTTTATGAAGCTCGTTACACGGCGAGGCGTGGATTGGGTATATTTTGTTCTTGGCTCATCGAAGGGAGTGTATTGTTCATATAGATGATATCACCTAACATGTATGGACTTTCCTGTTTTTTTTTGGCCTGAAACGTGTTATAGTGGGTGCTAAATAAAATATTTCGATGATTTATTATGAAAATAAGATTATCAACAATATTATTATCAGAGGTAATGTTTCGTGCATAATTTATCTGCACTTAATTGAAAGCATGAGTAATGCTATGTTTTCATTAATAACTTAATATATGAATATGTAATAATTAATTGCTACAACCATTTGCCAAAGATTCACACTCATAAATTTAAAATTATTTTAACGAACTATATACTATATATTACATGCTTGGCATTTTCGAAAGTTCATAAAGTTGTTAACTAATTCTATCTAAATAAAAATATAATATACGGCAAGGCAAATAAAAACCGAGAGGAAACACCTGACCCCAACACATTTTTATTACACATCGAACCCAAAACAAAAGTTCAAATCCCTTCGCTGAAAAAAAATTACCTCTGTCTGCTAAGCCAAGAGATTGAAGCTCATAAAAGTCGTAAAATGTAAAAAAAGTAGCAATCGAGTGAATAGACTCGTGCGTTCGTGGAGAGAGAAAAAAATGCAATGACCTGCCTTTGGCGTGTCTTTGACAAAGCGCCGGACGTCCTTAATCCATTTTCCTCTGTCACTAGTATAAGGTGCTTACGGGGGCAGGTAATATTGTAAAATCCTATATTGCTTCCTGGAAAAGCTGTCCCTGAACGAAATAGGGATGATTTTCTCGAAATGAGCCCAGTATACGCTCACGTGTAAAATCTATCTGAAGAAGTTCCTCGTGAAATCTCGCAGTTGAGCACGAAAATCAAAATCAATACGAAATCCGAAAGCACTATTTGTGCAGATCCTGACTACACTGTGAAAGATTTTTTTAGTACGTACAACTGCTTATATTGATTGAAACCGTGTCATAATAAATATTACCCTTGCGGTGGTCGTTCTCGTTCTACCTTTAGCGCATCTTCACCTACAGAATCTCGCCTAAAGTCCTTAAGCGAAGGAAGCTCTCCATAATACATGCGCACGACGTCGGTCCTTCGATTATCCCAGATAACTGGATTCGTCTTTTCCTGTCGACTGTGTGAGTGTGTGTGTGTGTGAGTTATTATTGCAGCAGCATCGCCAGTGCGATGCTGCTGCCATCTCAACGCTCGAATGTTTCGATTTAGAATCTCCATTGAGGAAAGTTTCTGGTTCGTCCTATGAATGAACAAGAGAGGATACAATTTTCGACAGTTTTAACATTTAATCGACTCGAAACAAGACTAGATCTACCAAAATGGATTTGGCTTTTTTATTTTTTATTAGTTTTGTGAGTGAATCTAATTTTCGATTCACACTTTTCTAATCCAGTATAATACTTTGTTTATAAAGTTGAACGAGAATATACCACAAAGTTCGTTGAGTCTGCTATATTTTGATCGGAATAACAAGTGAATTTATTATAAAGTTGAATTTAAAAGGGGGTTTTACTAAGGAAATTCGTATACATTACTGATTTGGATGATCCAGTGCCAAGATTGCTCGCAAAAAGCTTTGATAATTATAGCCGCTGCTGCGTTGATTCAAAGAATGTCTGAGTATCCGGATTCGACTACAGGATAGCTAGACACATTTTCTAATTAAAAATTTCAAACGAACCATCAGTCATTACCAAATTTAAAACGACGAAGATTCTCGAAACAGGCCCAGCACTAATCTCGCGAATCGGATTCAAATTTAAATCGAATTGCCTAATAGGAGAAGACACGACGTTTCCGATCAGAAATAACCACACTCTCGGCATCTATGATGATAATATATTACAGTATCAGTCGTTCATTCAGACTGGCAGTATCTTGAATGAGTCGCAAATTTGATAAGCGGATCAACGCTCAACTTGGCCGACGCGACGTAGAGAGAGAGACTAAATGTATATCCAACACATTATACGTTCGCTCGAATCACATTCAGGCAAACGTGAATTATTCTGCCGGCAGTTATTGTCGGGCTTATTTTTGTCCCTCATTGGGTCACGTTATTCCGAATATAGAATCGCCGCGCGCTTATCTTTTCATTCACCGGCAAAGTCGACGTTATGCATTGAGAAGAATTGCGAGACGCGTATTCCAATAAATCAGGTCCAGCAAATCTTCAGCGAGGCTTGGAAATTTGGAATAAAGATCGCATCTACCAGCACATCGAGCGCAAAGAAATGCCAAGCAATGCACGCGCCATTCTCGCAATTAATTAATAATCTCGTACACGTCAGTATCAGAACATTTCTGTTGCAGCATTCCCGCGAGAAGAGGTAAAGCCACCACAGCAGCAGCAGCAGCAGCAGCAGGAGGGAATTGGACGCGAGCGAGCAGTGACTTGCACCGCACGCGAAAGAGAGAGATAGAGATGGAGAGTATAGACGGATGGGAAAAGGCACGAGAGAGAGAGAGAGCAGTATATAGCAGACAGAGAAAGCAGACGTCCATATTCTAAGATGAATCCTGGCATCCGGTTTCTCGAGATTGGATCGAAATCGCCGAAATTCGCGAGAGAGCTGCAGCAGCAGCAGCTCGCGCAGGATTATCAGAAAGCATGTAGCCGGCCGCAGGCCTAACCGCGCGCCCCGGAACGAAGCTCATCCCTCTCTCGAGCCGGCGAAGATCCAAAGAGAGAGAGAGAGAGAGAGAGAGAAAGAGAGAAGGACCGGCGGGTGAAGATGGAGCAGAAGAGGAAAACCGAGGCGGAGATGGACGCGACGGCCAAAGAGGAAGCCTTAAGGAGAGATAGAGAGAGAGAGAGAGAGAGAGCGCGAGATAACTATGCGTGTACAGGGCTATATATGCGCGAGGTGAGAGGCTGCTGCTGTACACACGCGGGAGAAGGGTTGCAGCAGCAGCGCCTGGTTGTGGTGAACAGCCGCGGCAGGAGAAGGCAAGGGTTCTGAGATACTAACCCTTGGCCAAGCCGCACCCCGAGGTCCAGAATAATCTACAATCCATATCAGTCTTAGCTAGTAGTCGTAGTCCTCCCAGCAGCAGCAGCAGCAGCAGCTAGCCTCCCCTCGACCACCTTCAGCAATGTTCGTCTCCGTCTTGTTTTCTCCTCTCTCTATCTCGCCGGGCCAGAGAGCAGCGCGCAAACCCCCGTGTAATCTCTCTCTGTCTCCGCTGCTCTCTCACCTCCCCGCTGCTGCTGCTGCTGCTGCTGCTGCTACGTCTTAGCCGCACAAGCCAAGCCAGACTCGCTAGTCAATACCCCACACGTTCGTTCCCTATATACATATACCTATACGCGGCGTCTCTCCTTCTGACTTCCTTACAGCACGCGCCTGGCCAGCAGCAGCAGCAGCAGCTCCCTCGGCAACACACCCACACATATACAGCCACGCGCGTATCATACACACCTACGTGCGGCCGCGCGGCGCTAACGACGAGAGAACGGAACTATAGCCACCGAACGTCTCGGGCAATAAGTTTGCCTACAGACCCTCTCTCTCTCTTCCTCTCTCGACGGATCGACCGTCTCGTCCTTCCTTGTTGGTCAGTCTCTCTCTCTGTTCTGGACTGTATGCGTCTTTGCCTAGGAGAGTAGCTCTCTATACGTATATATATATAACCAGCTAGCTCGAGGAAATGATAAGGAGCAAGATCCCCCGTGGACCAGTGCAGGCGCGCTATTATTTTGTTGTGCTGGCGTGTGTATTGACCGTGCTATGCAGATGGGATTTCATGCGGATTTTATGCGATGGACCTCAAAGGAACGACTACTACTACTACTACTACTACTCACCCATCTATGCGATATAATTGAAGCCCGCGGCTATATACAAGACACTGCTATACACGTTATTGTTGTATACATAACGCGAGAAAAACCGATCGCTTTAATTGTCTTTCTCAAGACGCGAAATAATAATATATAACTTGTGTCCACTTTTCTCGGCTCAAAAACTTTACGACCATTTTTCAATTATACGACAACGACGACGACGACGACGACGACAATCCTCTCGGCTGCTGGCTTCCATTTTCCGGTAGAAGAAAAATAGAAAACGCGCCCGCGACACCGATATCCCAACCGAGCAGTAGTATAGTCCATCAGCGTTTACGACTATCCGCGAATTGTATATATACGTATCTTATATAGCCAGCTATAATACGCTCTCTTTCAACTTCTGTTCTTCCGCGTTACACTTATTCTTTTTGCACATCCTCTCTCTCTCTCTCTCCTCCGCGCGGAGCTGCTGTTGACTCTATTACACGGGTTTTGCCGGGGCGCGATCGAGATCAGCGCGAGCTATATACGCTTCTTCTTCTTTTTCTTTCTCGCTAAACTGAGAGAGTAGCGGCGCGTTAATAACGACTGTTAATGACAGGTGTTACCAGGAGTTGGCGCTGCAACTATTGTCTTCTCTGCTCTCCATCCGCTGCAGCAGCGGTAGCCGCGTGTACCTGGCAGTACCACGAGACAAATTTTCAATAATTATTACTCCCCTACTGCAGTGCATGCGAGCGTGAGCCAACGTCTTCGACATCCTTTCTATTATATGTGTGCGCGCGCTTCTGTACATATAAGTGTGGGTGTGTATAAGGAGGTTTAGTTCGTGTTGAGAGCTTTGCGCGCGGCTTGCTTTTGTATATCTATGTACAAGAGCTGTTGGCTCGTACAATTCTGCTATCTTCTCCTCATCGGTTTTCACGTGTGAATGTATTTACGCGTATTTATACAATTGTAACTTGCGAAGCTTCGGTTAGTTATATCCGAGGATCGGTAGCTAAAAACTTTGCTTAATTGTGCGTTTTTGCGTATATATTTTCACACAGGATAATTATTGGCTCGGTATACTTATATAAGACATCCTCTTTCTTATATCGAAATTGTCACGGCGGCGCCTTTGGTAGAGCGATTAGGAGGGTCTTTACGAGTGCCTCGAGCTTTTGCGAGGATTAGTTCCAATTAAGACGCCTTTAGCCGATCTCCTAATCTCGACGTCTTGTTATCGGACGTATACTTGGTGACTTCGAGTTTCGAGCTCTTGCCAAAACGAATGGTCGCGCGGCTAGTGGCTTATACAGCTGTGGTTTAACGTCGACAAACTAGCTATTGCATTCTCCATGATTGCCAATTAAGCGTACCGATATTAAACAAATTGTCCTATATCACTACCGTTTTCAGCCTTATATACAATTGTTTGATCGACAAAGTGCATCAGTTTTCATTTAGCAAAATTTCATCTCGAAAAAGAGGCGAAAATCGCGGCAAGGGTTAGAGCCTTTTTTTCGGTTTCTTAAAAGTCCTCGAAGGATATATATATATATACATCCCTCCCCAGATCCCATTGTCCCGAATGCACTAGAATCAGTGCGCTCGACTCGTATACAAGTGAGAGCGAGGGGTCAAAAGTAGCGTATAATACACAGGGATAAGAAGAATGCAGTGCCTGCAGTGTATAGTCAGCAGAGAGAGAGAGAGAGAGAGAGAGCAGAGCAGAAGATGCGAGGGAGGAGAGCGCGAGGGAGAGCAGAGAGCGCAGTTTCGCGGAAGCAACAAGCTGTTTATGGCTTTTGCTCTCCCCCTCGTGTTCTTCCCCTGCTCTATATACCTATATCTCTGCCACACTGCCTCTGGGCGACGCAACTACATGTGAGATCGCTGCACGGGCTGCACTCTGTGATGCCGCAAAAACGCGCGTGCAGTGCGGCGCACTCGAATAATGCCAGATTATGCCGGAGAACGACCTGTTCCCCCCTTGACGCATTTTGCGGGAGAGAGAGAGAGAGAGAAAGCTGCCTCCGGGGAGCGATGCAGAGAACGAAAGGGAGGAGTCGAGTGAGACTAGAAGGGAAAGTGCCTGTTTACATCAGTTTTATCGTCGATTTCCGAATCCCATTCGCGCGGTGAGACGTAGTGCGGATTTAGGGGTGGGACACTGATGCATACTGGGCTCCCCCTTTTTTGCCCTTTTTCACGCTCTCTTTCCTCGAAAATTTCTATTGCTTTTCGATGACGATGATCCGGGGGGGTTGACTGCTGCGGCTTATTTTTCCTCGAGTGTGTCGCTGCGCCGGATTTATTGACTTTGTGCGAGCACGAGAGTCAATAGGTTTTCAGTTTGTTTTGTGTCCGGATCATTCGATTCAGACAGCTTTGAGTTAAAGCGAGCCTTTTTACCCGCTCACAGATATATTTATGTGTCTTTATTGGAAGCATTATACTTACGTAATGGAATTATTTGATTTTTCTCAAATGACAAAAATGCTGACACCGCGTTATTAACGCCTTACCAGAGTGAAAGTTTTGAATTTAATTTAATTTATTTATATTATATTATTTATTTCATAACAGGTGAATTAAATTTGAAAGATGTAAAAAAAGCACGGCTGCTTTCCCTTTTAAACAATACTTTTATGTAAGGAGAGCATTTTATATTGATTTGAATTAAAGATTCCATTGCAATTACACGTGGACAAGTCGTTCGCAGAATCTCTATATGGTTAAAGTCTCGTTGACGCAACAGCAACAACAAGTGTTCCAGTAAAGCAAGCAAGAATTTCTCGGATGTTATGCGCGCAGTAAGTGCTTCAAAGATCGAGATTTGAACGTGCACGTTTTAATAGACGTGAAATTAGGAGGTTCGACAGCAAGAACTTGAGCGTTTCGTATCCCCAAGTTTACCGTGCGATCGGGCCGCGAAAGCGAAAGTGCGCTTCTCAACTTGCAAAGTGGCTGTTAGGTCAATTTCGCCGTTTTACTTAATTTTTCATAGTTTCGCGGCGATGAGCATTCATTTCCACTCTTCATTTTTTTTTTTTTTTTTAATAAAAATAATCAAGGCAATATACTTGGCGATGAATCCTTTTCGAAAGAAGAAGGCATGCATATACCTACTTTAATCGACGAGTACGGCAGTTTTGAAATAACGCAGCAGCAATCGATAATACGATTTATCACACCACACGCAGTCCGCTCAATTAAGGTCCCGTACGAAATCAAGCCCAAAGTAATTTTCATCTATATATAGGTAAAGTATCCCGAGGCCTCTTTTATCAGTGTCATCCGCGCAAGCATATCCCAGCTGCTGAGCCCTAGGAGCGGCCAGTACACATAGCGGTTGTATACACTTATAGTGCACAGCATCAGTAGCAGAGCACAGACCGGTCGTCTTGGAAGGGCCGCAGCAGTACAGCATGAGAGAAGGGAAAGGACGAAGTAGTAAGAAAGGGGTGGCGTCCCGGGGTGGACGCGAGAGAGAGGGCGAGCGAAAGGGGTGGCAGCAGGCTTCCACCCGCTGGAGCTCGAGAGAAAGCAAGGGTGTGAGATCTGGGACGTGTGGCAGAAACACGGAGTGTACCAGTCTCCAGAGATGTCGGAGGGAGATAGAGAGAGAGAGAGAGAGTAAGGTGGCAGTAGCAACGGAGACACGCGTTGGGAGGGATGGGTATAAGGCTATCGAGAGCTGTGGAAACGAGAGGCCGCGAGGGAGAGCGATAGAGATGCGCGAGTGCGACTGAGACAGCGAGATAAGGAAAAGGACGGGAACAATGCTATTCCCCTGTACACCGAGAGAGAGAGAGAAGGGAGGGGGTCGAAGATTGTTGCACGGAGGATGCAGCCTGTGGATGCGCGCGCGCGAGCTCGCGAGCGGGGTACCGTTAATTCCCCGATACAATGCTCATATCACCTTCCCCTCTCTTTCCCTCTTGCAGCACACGCGCCGGCCATCCTGCACATCCTTCTCTCTCTCTCTCTCACTGTTCGCGAGGTTCGCCCGCAGCAGCAGTACCACCACCCCTTGGACGTTCCTTGTCTTACTGGCAAACTTAATCGATATTTCACAGTTTCTTACCCCCACCAGCAGTCCTCTCGTGTCCAGCCGCAGAGGGGCGGCACATCTTCACCCTCCAATCGCACCAGCAGCGAGATCTGTATATAAGGTGAACTTGCTCCTCCGCAAGACCCCCCCGCGCTCGCGCGCTTACGTATTGTACATATAGCATACATACATACATACGAAGGTATATGCATGTACGCGTATTAACGCGCCCGGATGTGCTGTCGTGCAGCTCTCGAGCCGGACCACTGGACTCGCTGCAATTCGGACGAGAGCAGCGTCTTATATTCTGAGGATGATGATGGCATAGGCAGCATTGTTCTCTCCGTTATTACGTCGGACTTGTTTTGGGATATAATGCTCGTCTTGGAATAACTTTTGCCAGGAGGTATTATACCTTATACAGTCCTATTGTTTTCGGGGCTGTAATTAGAGATGGACCAGTTGTGCCAATTGATAATTATACCGCTGTCAGTCTCTCTCTCTCTCTCTATTTATCGGGATACGTTCCGACGGACGCGATGACGAAAGCTCCCGATTTAACGCAAACGGTTTTTCGTACATGAGAAAACCCGCTGATTATTTATCCATCCCTCTCGTGTATTTATTTCTCGATAGAAAAGTTAATTAGAAAAAAGAAGCAGTATAGGCGACGGAATTCATTTGCTCTCGTTCTTTTCCCTTTTAATAACGTCTTCGGCTTTGCATCGCATTTGTAGAAACACGCGAAACGCGCGCAAAAAGAAAACGGCTTCATCGGCACTCGGCGAAGCTTCGAGATATAATTGCTCGGGAAAAGCATCCCCGGGATGTACAGTAGATATACACGTATATATACATTATATATCCCGGGAACGTTGGCTAAAAGAACGCACGAGCGCAAAGCGAATCCCCTCGTCTCATTGTGTTGTTGTATACGCCGTGTGTACGACATAGAACGCTCGCGCGCGAGAAATGCAAATATTACATATATATATCCGCACATTGTGTCTGCATTACGGCGTATATAGTGCAATAATATTGAGAGAAGGCGCAGAGCGTTGAGAGGGATACGTATATATATAGGAGCTTTTGCAGAGTTTCATTTTTCATCGGCGCCATCTCTCTCTCTCTCTCTCTCTCTCTCTCTCTCGAGTTGCCGTATAACGAGAATCGTCTCATTATTGTAATTGGACAATGCTTCGGCCGACGTCGTCGGCTGTTTGTTTTTAATTTTTTGCCTGCGGAGGAGGGTTCGCGCTCGTGGAAAGAGTGGAGACAAGAGAGAGAGAGAGAGAGAAGGAGATAAACGAGGGAGAAGGAAAGGACGTGACGTTCGTTACGAAGAAAGTCGTCATCTTCCAGGGCTTCTCGAGGATCGCGGGAGCTGGAAGCGAGTGAGAGAGATCAGGTGCCGAGAGATGAGAGAGCTGCAGCCACCCCACGTACGATACTCGTTACTATCGCGCTCCGCGCGTCGCTCAACGTTTAATCGCTTGGCTTCCTTTTATAATCTCTACGCGCGGCCAAGCACTTGGTAAGAATTTTTTCGTTTTTTTTCTTTCGATTTTTATCCTACGCTTTGTATAACTTTTTCTCTTTCTCACTCAAGAGGTATGTCATTATTGCTGAGATGTTTTTTTTTTTTTTTTTTGCTTCGCTTGAGACGTTTAACATGTGACGAGATGGTATAATAGAAAATCATATATCCAATTTGTCATAATCAGAAACGCAAGCACAACTTTTCGACCTTCTCTAGAGCAAGTTCCGCAGGATTGTATACGGTGTCGCGCGATTAGAACGTTTTTGTCTCGAGAATACGGTGTATGTATATACGAGTCGCGTCCACGGGGCCACCGGATCGATTCCCGGGAAGATAGTGTACGCGCGTTGATGAATTGCGAAGTTGCATGCGGCACCTCCTTCTCTCGCTTTTCTCTTTCTTTCTATTTGGCTTTCTTCCTTTATCTTTCCTTGTTTCGAAATTTGTCGCTTAATGTCTATAAATAATGTCTTACTCTTATGGAACAACGTTTCTTTGACTCCACGGCTTGTACGAGAAGGTCAATTTTCTTAATGGGATCGATAAGTTTTGTAAATTTTCCTGTGAGTGGGATGTAATAGAAACGTAACTTTGTTATGAGTTATATTCTCAATCATAACTTTTGTCTTTACACTACTCGTATACCTAATAGTTCATCAATCATATACTTTTTATAAAAATGAAAACTTCATTGGATACAAAGTTTATTGATTGGATAATTCATTCATTTGTCACCCAAGTCACAATCAAAGTATATTGTATTATTGTATGTTCAGCATTGAGGAAACGGAACGGAATATCGCTGTAAGTTGTAAATTTTTTTGTAACCCGAATAACGTATAATTATAAAAAATCGTACAAGTTCCACTTCTTTCGTATTAGAGACTCCGGTAAAAAAGAAATTTGCACATGATTTGTTTTCTTGCGTCTGCTCGACTTGACTTCCAGTGATGTGTTCGTGAGCTAGAATTTCTAAAAGTAGCGTTTGTACATTTGAAAATTTATGGCATATTGAAAAACAAAAGAAACTATATAATTATCTTTTTGCGATGTTACAGTGGGAAAACTCGAATGTATTGTGACAGAAGAACGCTGAATAAGGAAACATAACTTTGCGTGGCAAATAAGAGATTGAAAATGATTTTATTGTCTCCGGATGGGTTACGTGAACGCCAATCGGTATACAAGAGTCGGTATACGTAAGCTGCGGCGTGTGTCTTAGGAACAAGGTTAGAGGATTCTTTTTTTTCGAATTTTCCGATCTTTCAAGGCAGGAATATATACAACACACTTATACGCTTCACTTGGGCAACTTTCAAGAAAACACGATCCGTGACACACTTGGGTAGGTATTGTGTTACGCAGACTCCTCTCGTCGTCTCGCGTACATTGTTTTAGCGAAAGACATTTTACTTCGTTATCGCAATAACAGACGTTGATAAAATACGCGTCGTTACTCTCATGGATTCAAAATAAAAATAAAAAAAAAAGACAAATGCTGCTTATTGCGCAAGCTCACTTATTTATAGGGAGATCTCGAGCTGCAGTATATATAGGTATATGAGAATGCAGGAAGCTATTTCTAAGATTCCCTTGTCTGCAGGGCGTCGTTTTTCAACTTATTATATATTTCCAGAGACGAGCAAATTACTATTTTTAATTGATTCGTATATAAACAGCCATTTATATTTTCGCAAATAGACTAGAATGACACGTTACGATGAAATTGAGGTCTGCTACTGTATTATTTTCTCTAAAAGATTAGTTGATTTTCGTTATAAAATAGAACCTGCAAAAATAGATCCATAAAGATGTACGAGTATAACCTGCCGCGTCTCGCAGCCCAGCGCGAAAGAACAGCAAGCTTCTCCCACGATAAAACAAAAGAGAGAAAGGGAAGCTCCTCGCGGTCCAAATCTGCATTTGGTCCTGCAGCCATCAAGGGGTAGCAGTATACGATGGCCGCGCCTCCCCCGCATCGCAGCGTCTGCTATCGGTGCTCTCCTCTGCACTCGAGAACGTTGCAGCAGCACACAGCAAGATCCGTTACTGTCAAACAGTGGCCGCTATATACCTCCCTCCTTCCACCCCCCGCGGAGCTCCGTGCGCCTTGCGCGCGTGAATCAATAGCATTAGCCCATTCCACCCCATCAGTAAAAGCCGCGAGGGGGTAGTGGCAAAGGAGTCCCTCTCTCTCTCTCCGAATGTGGACGAGCGGAGGGCGGCAATAGTAACAATCCCGAGGTATTTAGCCGCGGCAGCTCCCTCTCCAGCGAAGAAGGAGCCTGGAGATACCGGTAAGACCTTTCTCTCTCTCTCTCTCTCTCACTCTCTGCTGCCTATGTACACGCGGTATCCATCCACCCACACTATGGGAATCGCTGCTGTAGCTATACAACCTCCCGGACACTGTCCTACTCTCTCTCTCCTTTACCCATCCCCGTAGCAAGCTTCCTGCTCGCGCGCAAGCTCTATCCGTCTTTGTCTTCTCTGATGCTGCTGGTCTTCTTCTTCTCCTCGGCTGTACTAGCGGCTAGCTCGCGAATCTTCCTTCTATACTCGAATCTCGAAACACTGCACCAGCCGACAGTCGATGCAAGAGCTGGTGAATGTGTGAGAGAAGGACCGTGTCTTAGTTTAGATATGGCACCGACGAGCAATCGTTTGCGAAATCTCGTTTATTCGAGTACATCCCTTGCGTATTTGGCTCTTAGAGTTATTTTCTTTAATTTTGTTACAATATAGCGATCGAGCAAACGTATCAAGCGGTTGAGCCGGGAGCTTGCAGTAGATAATGTCTCGATCCGTCAGCCGTGTATTTTTTTTATGCGGAATATACTATGTGTAACTTGGCCAATTTTTTCTTCTCGGCAAAAAAGATATATCACGGGTCGCTGTAACAGCTTCGTCGTGTAATTGGTCCATAAAAGAAGCGTTATCCTAGAAAATTCTCAGTTAGCCATTAGCTTACGCGATAACTATAAGGCTCAATACATCGATAATTAAGGCCACATGAAATAAAAGTCAGCCGAGAAAAATAATTAATGCTTAGCTGCTCGATTTTTTTCGAAACCGGCTAACGTCCTTGGCGTGTATAGTAAACACTGCGCATAACGAACTATAAAGCAGAGTTATCTAAGATCCACATTTTCCATGGTCGAGTATATTGTAATTCGGTACTCAAAACAGGGGTATAAATATCAAACAGCATCTAGCTGTATATACCTATATATGCCAAAATTGCTTTTTGTCATGCCTTATAATTGTAGTCGGGATAACCCTCTCAGAAGTTAAAAACAATTGAGTTTAGCACAGAATATTTCGAAGCCTGTATTGTGCAATTTACGGCGGAACCACTCATGTATATATACACAAGACTGATCTCGAAGTAGTAGGAAATCTGTGTTCGCTGAAGGAGGAAGGAGCTAGCGCACGTCGCACACAAATGACGCGCAGAACTGTATGCGCAAAATCAATGCCCAGCTTAACCGCCGATTGTGCCGTAATGTTGGTAGCCCCAGCAAGACGAAGAGATGGACGCTGTGCGCAGCCGACAATGAGAAACGGGTACGTATATATATACATATACACAACACACAAGGTTGGAAGGAGAGAGAGAGAGAGAGAGAGAGAGAGCAGATGGAGATGGAGCGAGGCTGTATACCGGAGCGAAGATAGGACTGTCCGACGGCTGACGGTCTCTTCGGTTGTTTGGCGAGCTCCTTGAGTCGCGCTCTCCGGGCTAAATGGAAAAGGCGATTGTTTCGCGAAAGCGCGCTAAGAGTCGCCGAATCTTTTCATTTCCACTCGATGTAACTTTGTCGCGCGAAAAATCCTCGAATGCCGAGCTTATGGTTTAATGTACAGTGAGAGAGAGTCCTCTTAATGCGACACTCTCGTACCGCATATTTGCTTTCGTTACGGGGAAATATAGTAAAAAAACTAATTAGTAATTTCGCGCAAGTATATAATACAGGCATCAACAACGACACGAGAAAAGTCCATTTAACTTTTTGTCTCTCTCTCTCTCTCTCTCTCTCGGTCTTTCCAAGTGCCCAAAGAATCATTTCCAAAGCGAACAATGGCCTCTTACGCAAAGAAAAAGCAAAATTATCTCGAAACCTCGAAAAAGTTCACTCTCGGAAAGTGAATAAGGAGAAAAAACAGAAAAGAAACACAAAGCCAGCAGTTACATAATTAAAGTCGAAAAAAACAAAAAAAAAAAAAAAGAGAGATACACAACTTTCGTAGAAATTTCGCGTCGGGGTCCAGCGATTACATACCCGCGCGCACACGCTCGAAACCGATCAAAGCGTCAACCGCAGGAGTATTGCCTGCATCAGCACGTGTGCGAAGAAAGTCCTGTCCTCTCATATCCGCCGCGAGCGAAAAAAAGGGGAAGTACGGAGAGCAGCCGAGGAGAGAAAAAACGGGGGGAACGAGCGGCTAGTAGAAGAAATAAAGTAGAAGCCTGGCTGATGAAAACTATCACCGGCGAGCGAGCGAGATGAGAGAGCGTAGTCCGAATCGGCCGACCGGATGTGGACTGCGGTCTCTGTCATGCATCAGCGCTCAAGCCACTGATGCCCCCGAACAAACTATATACAGGCTTTTTGGTCTTTCTCTTCATCGCACTGCAGCACTCTATATATACCTATATATTCGTTATCGGCGGTGAACGCGTAGAAACGTATATAAACACGTGTGGTCCCGCGCGTTCTCCAATATATGTTCACCTATATATAGTGCGTGTCTTGTAATTATAGCCCGCGTGTGCTCGTTGTCGCAGCTTTTGCTTTTGCGGCTCGTCATTCTCGCTCAGCGTGAGCCGCGGCAACGAAGCACCGTAATAAGCTGGAGAGACGAATAGAATCGGTATATAAGGAGATGGTTACGAGCGATTATGAGTTAATTAGATTGGGAGGAGCTGCTTTGGGGATATATATATTTGCCGATTTGTAGAGGAGGTGGGGAATTAGCGCTGCGGGTAATTCAATTACCGACTGATTCTTTTTTTTCCTGCGGCTTGGACGACTGCGTGTGTGCTTCTTTTGTTTTGGATGTGCCGTTTATTTTCGTGATTTTTTGTTATATGGTCCATGTACAAAGGGTTCTTTCAATCGAATTTTTTTTTCGAATCTCAGAACGCTAAATACCGAACTCGCGTATAGAACATATTTTATCGCGTCAACTAAAGCAGGCAATATAATCTGCTATCAATATTCAAATTTGATAGTGGAAGTGAAGCGTATGTCATAAACTGTTTCACATTACGACAGCGAATGAAACGCAATAAGCAGAGTAATCAATTTCCGAGGTAGGATTGCTCGTAAGGTAGGCTTTTTTATGCCGCGCGTGCGAGCATTTTATTTTCGAAAATTAGATTTTAAACGTCAATCTTCCATATATATACTCAGGTCGAGTCACGCACTTGCGTGAGACGCGATCAACGCGGGCTACAGTCAAATTGATAGTATAGTATATAAAACCAAAAGTGGATGACTATACGAAGAGGAGAAAGAAGAAGGGAAGCCGAGTGAGTAGCCCGATAGCGAACGCTAGCGTTAAATGCGTAATAGCTTACTCGGCTTCATGTATATATGTATACGTGCGTGTACAGAATATACGTAGGCGGAGACGAGGGAGAATCACGCTGTACCTTTCAAGGGGAATCCCACGTGTTCCTTGCTTATGAAACACTTACGGATTAAATTTTTCTTTTTCACTCGTAACAATAAAAAAATATTCCGACGATTTAAAAACACGATCCTCCGCATTCTCTACGATGAACAACACACACACAACTGAAAAACCCGAAGCAAGTTTATAATTTTACTTGCGCACATTCGTCGTTACGGCGCACAAAAAGACCCGAGAGAGAGAGAGAAAATATCCCAGCAGACTTCCGTCGTCTTGAATTTGAAAAGCTCGCGTAAGAATCGAAGCTATATATATTGTACACACTCGTCAAGAAAATACACTCGCACGCACGCAAGAGAGCAGGATATATAGAGCGAGTAAAAAAAGGAGTCTCCTCCGGCGTCGCGCGCGAGGGGTTGCACGCATCGAGCACAACGAATTAAGGATATAGCAGAGCGAGCTTTTATGCTCGCGTCGTGCGCCCCTTAATTCTAATCAGCGCGTCGAGGCTGATGTCATCGGCAGCGGCGGATCGATATATTTAGGCGAGAGAGCTTTCTTATACGCACACGTGTGTGCGCGGTCGACGTTAATTAACCGAGCCATGCGTGATTTTTTTTTCTTTTTTATACTCGCGCTACACGAGGATGAATAATGATCGACGGAACGACAAGGTGGGCTGCGTATATATATTTGAAATTATAATTTTTCGGCGGCTCGTTCGCGCCTTGATTTGGTTGTTATTAGAGTGCTGAGTAGTTTGATTAGGATCTTGCTACGATGTAAGAATAAAGGCTGATGTGTTGTTTTTTTGTTGTATTAGAGAGAGAGAGAGAGAGACCGTGCGATATGAGGTCGCGCTTGTGCGTCATAATCCATCACAATGATGAAAAGGTATATTTTATATGTATAATTTGTGCCTTTTCAGCGTTATGTGATGAGGGAAATAACGCGTAAAAGATTGCAATTATTGCGCAGGTCTTGGTCGAGAAATCGTTCCGAAGTTCCCATCACTTGCACAAACTGGATATTCGAGAGCGTATAAACGTATACATGTCACCGACAAAGACGTACCTCTGCGGACATAATTATTCTGTATAATAGAAGCGGATGGGTTACGAAACGGTGTGTCGTCGAGCATGTATTTGGATAATGAGATGTAAGATCTATATGTCCTATTATTACTATGTCTACCCGAGAATCTAAATAAACTAATCGACAGCTCGTCACATGCAAAACCGAGATCTTTTTCTCCGTCATCGCATCGGAGTGAAACTCGCGAAACTCTCGCAATAAAACGGAGCTCCTCTCTCTCTCTCTTCAGCCACTTCCCACACTTCGCGGAAACAATCGGTGATTAAAGACATTCGTCAAGCCCCTCGGCGCGCTCGTCTATATATCCCGGCTCTCTCCGAAGAATCCCATCACCCACCCACACACGCAGATATATATATGTATATAACCGAATATATGTATGTAGGCGCGACGGTGGTCGTGAGGAGTCGGGACGCGGGCGCGAGAGCCCTTGTATATATACGTGCCTTAAAGCTGCAAGCGAGCGAGAAGGAGTGTAGATAGACGGAGAAAGAGAGGAAAGGCGCGCAGTTGCCGGCGGGGGTGGGGAGTTCGCGTCGGAGGAGGCAAAAAGGAGGCAAAGCTGCGCGCGGGCCAGCCGCACGACGGCGAGGAGGGAAAGGAGCTGCCAGCAGAGGAGGAGGAGGGTGAGATGGCTGAGGAGACGCCGGGTTGGTACATATATATGTATATACACACGTGCATGTGTATTCCTTATGTATATATGTATAGCGGCGGCGGCGGCCGAGGAGCGTTCATCAGCCTCGAGGTTTTAAATACGAGAGCCCGAGGAAGCGGTAGGGAACTAAGGAAGAAAGCTCGCCCCTCGCCGCGACGCTCCCTCTTTCTTTCTCCGCTGCTGCTGCTGCTTGCTGTGTACCGTGCCGTATATATATAGGTATATACACTCTCTTACCCCATCCGCGCGCAAGCAAGCAAGCAAGCAAGCCAGTGACGGATTGATTAAAAATATATAAGGGGCGAGAGCGCGCCCGTGAAATTTCTGATGGCTTCTAATTAGAAGTTGGGAAATTTTTTGCTCCCGAGCCTAGAGAGACGCGAGTCGTCGCCCTGTATATACGTATATATACATGTACACATGCCAAGAGAGACTCTGCGGAAGAAGGAGGGCGGCTCTTTCTGATATAGGGGATGCGGGAGAGACGAGAGCGCGCAAAAACGAGATTTCTAACGATCGCAAAGACGGAGCTGCTGCTGCTGCTGCCGCTGAACTCATTGGGGAATTAATGCTTGCCATCGCCAAGCGTTGCGTAATCTCGTAATGTCTCGCTGTGTGTGTGTGTGTGTGTGTGTACGAGGGTGAAATTTGCATATATACTCGCTATAACGACGCGTCGATTAGACTCCGTGGACACGCACGATGAGCGAGTTTGAAAAATGACGTGTAGGGGTGCACTTTTTTCTTTCTATTCCTTTGTTCTCGCAGCCAGTGAAACGATTTTTCATCGTTATATTACGTAGTTCGCGCGATTTCTAGAGCGCTCATACCGGGAAATTTTGCATTCGTTGCGAATTATATAGCATAGGTATATATACGGTCTCTCGTTTCAAAATCCCGGAAGCGTAAAAGGCGAGACAATAAGCCGCTTCTATTACGAAGCTTCGAATGAGCGTTCGGCTCATCTCTCTGTACATTATATTTTTGAAAGGAAAAAGCACGCGAGCGGATGGAAATTAAGCGAAGAAGACCGTTTTCTTTCAAGCAGCAGAATCAGCTGCTTGAAAAAATAAAACATTCAGCGCTAAAAATCTTTAAGTCTAAGGAACATTGTGATGTAGTACACTATATATAACACGGCTTTGTCTCTGCCCAGCCGCACGTGTTCGTTATATTAAGGGTCGCGGAAAAAAAGCAAGCTCGCGAATCGAGGATCCGAAAAAGTTGGTTTATCGAGCCGTTAAAACAATGGCAGTTGCTCGAAATGACAATATAACGAGCCCGACAACCGAGTGTGCTGGAAAAATAAAAGTCTTTTCATTGTTGTACGCGCGGCTTCCCTAATTATTTGAGAGAAGTTGCAATATTATATACACGACATAGTCTCCGGCCTCTGCGATGTACCTATATACATTTCTTATCCGCATAATATAACGGTTCTCCCGGTGTGTATATAGTATAATCTCGAAACTCTCAATGTTTCACGAGTTTCAATTGATTTCACATTGTCTAAATTTTATTTGCACTCCATCTGTACAGCTGCCAAATAATTAACAAAACTGCCACGTATACTTGGCCATAATTCACTAAAGCTCTGCGTTCAATCAATATTGCATACCATTAAGTTTTGGCTAATCGGATAAACGTACTAAAAAATGCACGTCTCCGCCAATCATTTTCTAATTCTCGAAAAACTCGAGAGATTCGCGCTATATACCTAGAAAACGAAAGAGAGATGGGGGGATGAGAGCCAAGTTTATTTGCGCACACGCGCGGGAATAAGATCAGCTCGATTTCGCGTTTTCCCTCCTTAATATCCCTCGACCGTATAAAGAGTCTCGACGCGCCCGAGCGTATAGCAAAGCGCGGAAAAACAAACACATCGCCCTCTCTCTCTATACATATATATATATATATACACTCGCCGCCATGTACACTATACACTCGCTCATGGGATTCGCGTCGTACGTGCCTCTTGAAATTGGTTAAGTCGGCCCTGGCTTCCTTTTCCTTCGCAGTCGCGCTCATTTTCCTTCTCTCTCTCTCACTCCCTCTCTAATTCCCTCCTTATACCTCGAGGGCGCGACGACTTTCTTCGCGTGTGTGTGTGTGCTTTCCGAGCTTTTTCCCTATCTGCATCTCTGACTTCTCTCGTCGGTACGGCGCGTATATACGCAGTAAAAGTTTTTACGTTCCTTGCGTTAATTTTTCAAAAAGAGCGCCGTGTGTCGTTTCCGCTTCTCGGTTTTAGTCGAGTAAAAATATCATCGTAGCCTATGTATAATAATATATATATTGCACTTTTCCTAATTAACAGCGCGCAGCCGTACGTACAACAAAGCTCGCTTTGGTAAACAAAGATCGGCGCAACTAATTACCGGAATAAAATGGAAATCGATAGGGAAACGACAAAAATTCAATTCATTACCATACGTTTAATCCCCGGCAAAGGCTGAGAAAGAGAGGGAGGAAAAAAAAGAAGAATCCAGATCGTATATAACCCCAAAGCGCTGGAAAGCCATTAAATTCAACGTGAGCTCGAAACTTTCAGCCCTCGCCGGCGTGCGTAGTTTTAAATAGTCCGTACGCGAGCACACACACACACACAGTCAAGCGCGAAAGAAGCAAGCAAGCCCGCAGAAGAAGGAGGAGGAGGAGGAGGAGGAAAAAGAGAGAAACCCGAGGGAGAGCAGCGGCGGTGGTAGTGCCGTCAGAGATAAGACGCAAACGAACCCCTACCCAGCGGCTTTTTCGCCCTCTCTCTCTCTCTCTCAGCGCGCGTGTCTCGATCGATAGCACCACGCGGAAAATTCGAAAGTAAGATGCAATTAAACAGCGAGCGAGGGTAAGCAAGAAAAGGGGTGAGTTTTCCAGGCACTGCGCCTCTCCCCCGCCCGGCGCCAGCTCTTCCAGTCTTCTTCTTCTTCTTCCTTCGATTTTCTTCTCCTCCTCTCTTTGTCTTCTTCCGCCTCTTTCTCCCCGGTAAGGGAAGCAGTATACTGCACGGCAGCAACCCTTTTTCTCAGCAGCAGTACCACCCCCTCGCAGCATCCCTCTCTCTCTCTCTAGCGCGCGAGTATTTATATTGAGCGTCTTAAAGCATCTCCTTTCCTACTTACTCCGAGGAGGCTGCCGGCAGCTCTCTCTCGCTCTCTCTCGTCCTCCGTGACGTCACTTTAAATACTCTTTTTCAGACTGTGGCGCGAGTGGGGAGAGTTGCTGCTGCTGCTGCAAAAAGGATGGGGGTGGCTGATGGCGCAATTGGTAGGCAGAGGGGGTTAACGCCGTCAGAGCGAGAGAGATGGACCTCCTTTTCGCTCCATGCGCGACCAAGACGACTTGTCATCTTCCCTTCGTCTCTCTCTCTCTCTCTCTTTTGCTCGACTCTGCGAGCAGTTTTATCCCATCCTCGTTTCCTTTTTAAGTCTCCGGAGCGTCGCTCGTTACACGAGCGCTCTAGCTTTATCTGGCTACGCAGCGGGAATTAGTAAACGAAGGGCGATGCGCTATACTCTCTTATACTCTCTGTATGTGTGTGTGGAGACGAGCTTGCCCAGCAGCAGCAGCAGCAGCGCCCAGCACTTAGGAAACAACTTCATTTCGCGTACCGCTACTGCCTTACTCTTCATTATATGCTTTTGGACTTGTTCTTTCTCGCTGCAGTCGGCCGCTTCTTCTTCTTCTTTTTTTCTCCTCCTTTTGCCGCCGCGCGCCTAGCGAGAGATGCAAGCCGGATAAGAGTGGCAACGCATTAGGTATGCGTGCCTCGATTGGACGAGACGCTCTCGCCTGATGTTGTTATCGCGCTGCGCACTTTAGCTTTTTGCAATTGGTTCATTCGTCTTTTGCTCTCTTTTGCAGCCGCGAAAATCCACTTGCCCCGCGCGCTTTTGTATCTTGCAAATGAATATTATCAAACGATTTTACAACGAGCAATTATCGAATTAAAAATATTATTATCCCCGATGACGGGCAGCACGCTGGGAACAAGTGTGCAAAGTAAATAAAAACTCTCGCCCGACGATATATAACAGAAAAAAAAATTCTCCCTAAAAAGATCCCTTGGATCCGCGAAAGACAGTTCATTGCGTACCTCTCGACTCAATAATTAAATTTATTTAAGTACAGAGCCACCCTCGTTCTCTGAGCGTCAGTTGCCAGCAAAAATCAACGGATACAGAGAGAGAGATGTACCGATCTCTTGTCGATCTTAAAAAAAAATATATATATACACCGAGGAGCGCAGCTTCGTTACAAAGTGGGCGTTGCGGGTGCTTCGACGAAGTCGGTCCTTTCCCCGGAAACTCATCGGTCCGGCAAGAAACACCGCGCGATCATCATCGCGTGGCCTAGCTGATATAGGTATTCCACGCGCGCGCGCGCGCGAACGTTCCCGCAGAACCGCGCGGGATCTTACGCAGAACAAATATATATATAACTTGGTACTGCTGCAAGAACGTCTACTCCCCAACTTGCTTTTTTTATAACTATAGTGTGTAGTTGCCACGCGATTCCACTCGGGCTTACTTATTGTTCTTCCTTTGCTCCAGTTGGGAGGAGCCAAGTATATTATAGTGATATAGCCGTCGACTCCGCTGTTTACGAAATCAAGTTATTAATATATATTCCTTATTCATTATGTGCATACAAATCTTACATATTTTTATTCGGTATACCTATTTCGTTCGAATATTTATTGTTAAAGGGAATTTTAAAATAATATATACCTACCATCAGCTGTACTGGAAATATATATATGTATAGCAATTTAACTGCGAGAAAAATATACTTTTGTAACGAAAAAACAATGTAGGAAACTGCATGAAAACTTTCTCGAGAGTTGTATATACGGATCGTCTGGGCCGTGTAGATCTATATCTTATGCTTGTAAGCTACTTATGAAGACGATAATGGTAGTTGAAAGCTAGCAATCGAAGAAAATGATACGTTGCGGCTGAATCGTGCCTAACGAGCTTCTGCTTAAATGACGAAGACGTGTATAGAAAGGTCAGTGGGTTACAAGATCACTATACCAGTATAGGGGGGAGATTTGAAGCTCGAGTGACCCTCGAAATAAGCGAGCAGAGTTCGAGAAGAAATTTGTCTTATTTTTTCAATAATATTTTTCGAACACGAGGAAAATGAATAATTTATCGAGTCTACGTATTAGTGACATCATTGTGACGATCAATGAAATCGACAAATAGAGACCTATAACTCTCTATAATAAGCCCTCGTGACTGTCGTGTAAAGTATAACGCGGCTGTACAGCTTTGAATCTTAATCAAATCGTCAGGTCTTTTGTCATCGGTCTTCGCCGCCCATAGCATCAGAGAGCCGTATCGTAAGCGCGCGCGAGCTGCACACCTCGTATATATAGCTATACACCTACCTTTCGACTGACAAAAAGCAAGATTTCGAGCTGTACATATAGACAACAATGAGGGGGCCTCGCGAACCGCTCCCACATCAATCATCTTTTGCAGTTTCGTGGTAGAAAGGTTCGAGGCAAATCGCTCGCTCGGCGGGTCACATGTATATACTATATGTATACAATACAAGCTGCGCACACCTCGTATTATACATCACTGCACAGTTGCGCAACTCGTCGATGGAGCTGCATCAGCGATAAATCGCTGCAGATGCGCGCCGGGGGTGGGAGAGAGAGAAAGAGATTCGTATAATACACTGCACGAGCAGCAAACACACACACATAGACTCGTCGAAAAAGGATGGTAGTTTGTTGACTTAGAGCAGTATGGGGGCCCAATTTCATGCAAATCACTCGTTTGCAGGACGTATAATCCGCAGCGTCACGTCGCCGCTGCTGCGCGCATAATTCGGAAATTAACGAGCGACCCCCCCTACCCCCTCCTCTACAACGTTGTTGATGCTGTGCTCAATTATCGATCGGAAAAAGAGAGCTGTGTATACGATCTCTTTGCATGCTCCCTACTCTCGTGCGAGTGATCTCTGATCAGCTGTCTGTCTGTACGCCGTCGTGGGAAATCACGCGCCGGGACTACTCTCCGATGATATGCGTTGCACGATGTTATTACTTTTTGTCTCTCTGTATACTCTCGTGCGCGCTCTAACGCTGTATATAGCTTGCTTGCGTCACTGCTGTCCCTCTCTCTCTCACTCTTGCGATGATGACATTTCGCAAGCGATTTTTTTTTCGGTTTTCGAGGGAATCGCGGAAAGTAGTCGACGATTGCCGGCTCGATCGCGGCTCTGTGTATATATATATATATATATATATATACCTATACACTCTACTGTGACGTGGATGATCGTGTCGGGAAGGAAAGAGAAAGTTTTGGCAGAGGCTTTGCGGCAATAAAACGTCTTTATTTATGAGATGCATCGATAATTGATTGCCGATAATAACCGACGGCAACGGTTTCGGCTGGGATCGGTATATATAATACGTGTATACATTTTTCGTTGTTTACGAGGTGGTGTCAATGCGCGCTTATTTTTTCGTATGGCTGTTTATTTAAAAACTATATTTCCGTATCTCTATAATGTTAATGTAATGCTATTAGTATTATCGAATGACTGTACAATTATTTGTGTGATTTTTGAAAACGAAACAATCGATTTCCTATATTGCCATCAAATGACTTTACGTTATTTTTAAAGTCGATTGTAATAATTCTAGTAGTGCACAATGGATCACACGCCAAGTCCATAATTGCCACGCGTAGTTTTCTCACATGCTACATATATACAAGTATATCATATACGCTGCATGAATCGGCATGAATAAGAGAAGAAAAGGTCGGCATATATACAAGTCGTAGCAGAGGGCATCGGAAAAATGAATTGAAATATGAAAGGGTTCGTAATCGATTGGTTAATAAGCGCATAAAGAACGTATAAGCGTGTGTATATATGTGTATATAATATATAATACAGCGCGTATAGGAGCTTGGAAATACGCCGCATCATCGCGCGTTATGGGGCGGAGTTATCTGACATCTATTACTTAGTAACACTATTATACGCGGGATTGGCTCCGATGAACACAGGTGCACCGGGACAGTGCGAGAGAGAGAGACGCGGGGATAACACTATACACAAGTTTCTTCATTATCGCACCGTGGCGGTCACCTGCAGTGATATTTAGAAACGAATGCGTTTATATACACAGCACTAATCTTTTGCATCTACATTTTTCGCGCGAGCTGTGATACGCACTATTTAATTTCGTAATTATTTCTCGATAATATACGTCTGGCGCAATGACAAATATAGCTACCTGTATATATACATATCTGACGCTGAATATCAGGATCGCGATTGGAAACTCGTTCGGATCGTAATACAATATAATACTCACTACCGTTCGAATTGACGTCGAGAGATTTTTTAACGATCGCGCGAGTGAATAATTACCGCGGGAATTATTGTATCCATATATATATACACTCTGGCCATCGAAAAAATTCAAAATTTACGTGGTATTTGTTCAGACATGCAATGTCATACGTCAAACTGAAGAAAAAAAAATGCATAAATATCAAGCATCTCAGAGAGCACATTATACGAATATATCTATTATACGCGCAGAAGAGTTCAAAAGCATCAATTGAATAAGCTTGTTAAAATTCTAGGATGCAAAAGCTATGCAGGTGTCTAAAAATGTAAAACGTACGCCGCCGCCGCCGCCGCAGCCGCGTGTCTGATCCAATTAGTATCATGAATTATTGACTCGCGGAGTCCCGCGCGCGCGCGCGCGTATTATGAGTCAGGCTGCTCTTTGACAAGCCCGGAAAATCAACAATTTAAAACTGCCGCAGTATATATCGCGAAAGCGACGAGCTAAACCGATATATAGTAATACATATATACATATACATCCCGGCTGCACTCGAGATTCCGAGCGATAATAACACTTTGCCTAAATTAAGCCGGCTACCCTCGTAATTTCCAGTTAAACCAACAACTTAAAACATGCGTTAAAGCAGTGCGCGCGCGAGCGGTTGTATATTGATTTCCGCGCGCACACGTCGGGGATTAGCGCACAGGTAGTAGCAGCAACAGCAGCAGCAGCAGCGGAATAAATCAAGGCTTATGTAAATTTAAAGAGAGAGAGAGAGAGAGAAAGAGAGGTGCTCGAGCGTAGGCAGGAAGAACAAAGAAAATCGCATAATAATAAGGCGAAGAGAGGAACAAAGGGAAGGAGGAGGAGGAGGAGGAGGAGGATAATAAGCCGTATGAGAATGTGAAGAAAGAAGCAGCGGATCGCACACGCAGTCCGATCTTCAGGACTCATGGCGCGGAACAGAGCTCGATGGTGCGGAACTAGCAGTCACCTGTTCGCTTCCGGCAGCCGTTACTCCCCCCCCCCTCCTCATTCGCTCCTTTATATACACACTTCTGGTTCTATACTCGGACGAAAACGCGGCGCAGGTATAAGCTTTATCTCGGCGTTTATTCTTCTGACCGCACGAGGATTATTCGATGTATCTCGTGTGTATTTATAAGTCCATTGCAGACGTCGAGAGCCTCGTGTGCGGCGCGTTATCGCGCGCTCGAAGTGACTTCGATACAGGCCGGATAAGGGAGAAATCACGTGTAGAAATGCATTGTGTTGAATATAGCAAGCTTGTGATTGATTGGGATGTATTGCTGTGGGAATTATATGGAGGCCGTTGAAAAATTTTCGGAACTGCTGCGTATAATAAAAATTGCGCTTTATTGATTGATGCGCGCGGGAACGAAGGATTTATACATATATATAAATATACCGTTGTGCGCTGCATTTGCAAGTCGCGATTCGTATCTGTAGGTGCGATGAAAAATTACAGACGAGGAAAGTTTATTTATTTCCAGCTCCTTCGGCGCACATTAGCGTTTATATGTAATTGACGCAATAAGTTAATGAACGCGTCTCAGGCGCATTAACTGACACATCCCTCGGAGAAAGAAGCAGGGCAAAAAAGTCCTGACGATTTGACAAAGCCATTAGCCGTACACTTATCACATGCAAATTTCAATCTCGTCGCGATCTTTTTCCCCTTCTCCCATCGCAGCTCGCCCAAGCGAGAGTTCACATGTATACACCGCGCCATTGTGTCCATTTTTACGACTCCTTCCACCCCTTGCTCGAACGTGTTTCCTTTTTTCCATGTATAGCGCTGCGCGCTTTCCCGTATCTTATCTCTTATCTCCGCTGTCCGTCTCCGGCGTTCTTTTATTTATCTTCTCTCTCTCTCTCTCTCAGACTATCACAGAGATTCTGCAGCGCCGTAGCTTCTTCTCCCTCTCTCGTATGGCCGATTCCACTCTGTCTCGGAGCTATTCGTCTCGAGCGCGCGCGCGAGTGAGAGAGAGAGAGAGAGAGAGAGTTCCACGCCTGGGAACGCGGCGCGGAGGCTGCATGACTAAGCCCCCTACTGCCTTGTGCTCTGGCAGCGGGGCAGCTCTTGATACTGGTCAATCGACTGCGCAGAGCTGCTGGCCCTGGCTCGATCTTCTCTGTACTCGGGGTAGTTGGCTGCTTCTCTTCTCTCTACAGATGTGTATATGTGTATATGGAGGGGACACGTGTGTGAGTGCTTTATTGCCGGGGAGAGGATTCGTGAGGAGTATACGAACTCTCGCACTTTATCTGTCTTGACCTCTCTCTCTCTCTCTGTTTTCTTATCCGCTATTTTGCTCTCGTTGTCTTTGCTTGCACGTGAGTTTCAACGAAATTATTTCTTTCTCCGTAGCAAGTTGCATAATTATAGCGATATTTTGTCTGTCGCACTTTCGAAACAAAAGAAGTAAGTACGTACAGTATCGTCGTAAAGGGACGTGCTCTCGCAGCGTGTGACAATTATTAGAGTTTCTTATGCAAGGATGTGGAAAAGTTCTACTGTGACCACGGCGGCCGGAAACCACATGAAATACACAAAAAAAAAACCCTGTGACTCTCGAGCAGTAGGTAATTTTTTTTTTTCAACGACGAAAAGCAAAAGTTAAAAGAGAAAGTGCGCAAACAAAAGTTTTTAAATATAATTCGATATATATAATACGTTGCAACGAGCAATAAGATCGCACTGGGCAATCGTTATTTTACTTTCTTACGTCTTCCGCGAAAGCAACGAACAAGACAGAGTCCCATCGTTCCGAAGCATTTCCGGTTTCGCGCGAATTAAGACATCGCCTCTATAAGACACAACACGCCCCGCGGAATCATAGCTACTCCGCCTATTCCCAGAGAAGACTCTTGGCTTTGAGATCGGCCGCTGTTGCGTATTATAGATTTCTTTTTCGCGGCGGAAAAGAGAGCAGGAGAGAAAAATCCTTCTCTCTCTCTCTCTCGCGGCTATATCCTTTTTTCCTCGCGAGCAAGGTCAAATTAGCCGATCGCCGATGTGGCCGGGACATGCGAGGGCTCGTGAAGGAGCGTTTAGGAAGTGGTTATCGTTTCTTGCAAGTCGCTGTACTTTAACTATTGTTCTCTGAAGGACGATCGCATGTGCGCGCGCGCGCGCGGCAAGGGCCGCCGAGTGTGAGGTGTTGTGTACTGTAATATAGCGGTGCCACGGCCGATCTTTATGTGCATCGATCTTTTCAAGGTTCAGGGGCTGATGATGATGATGATGATCGATATATAGACACACCTTTACTCCCTATAACAGAGATTCCTCGTGTACGTATCATCGGTGATACTTTTTGCTGCGGTGAAATTCGTAGAAATAGGTTTTAGATTTTTCGTTACGAGCATATAATACCTAGAATAAATGTATAACGAAACAATGCAGCCGAATACCACGACATCGCGTAGCCGTAATTTCGTCGGGGAAAAAAGGCAGGTGTAGAAAATATATCTGCGCATGGTCATAAATAATTTTCCGAGAACGAAAATTAAACTCTTCAATTAGGCACACACACACACATATACATATACTGCAATACCGACGCGGCGGCGTAAAATAACTCCTCTTTATACGCCACAATAAAAGCGCGCGCGTGAGAGAGCGAGTTGCATGCGCGTGTAGGTATATATATACATATATATATATCGGACCCCCCTTTTTAAACTAACTAATTGTAGCATAGCTACTTTGCGGCAATTACCTTACCGTATGGAGAGAGAGTGAGCTACCGCGTAATTGCACGTTGGATCTCGCTTCGCAGAATGTATGTACACCAAGTGCGTTCTCAGTTTTATTTCGTACACATAGATACACTACGCGAGTACTAATATACATCATACAAGTTTTGTCACACTTGTACCGTGTATAATTTCCCGGTGTAGGCGGTGTCCCGTTATACACAGAACCAGCTACGAGGCTTCTATGTGCGTGATGTGCACATTGATCCGGAACCAGAGAACTACACGGATATGATGTCGGTGTATATATATATATATATATATACATG
>UCOJ01000789.1:0-64606 GCA_900474305.1 Cecidostiba fungosa | reverse complement strand
ATGCTATTTTGTCAATTTATTATTACTATGGTAGGTCGTACGTCATGCAATCGCATCTTATTCTTTAATAAAGTATCAAATTTAAATGGATATAACTTGAAAGTGGTTTCGAAACCTACTGATCGTTATTATCGTTATGATTCTACAAAATCAGGATATGATCGATTTAACGGATTTTCGTTTAAAGTCATGACGACAGTTTTAAAATATATTAATGCAACTATAACGATGAAAAAATCAAAACACGGTGCATACGTCGACGAAAACGGTATCTTGCAAGGTATGGGTAGAGATGTAACAACGGGTCCCGTCGACATTCTCATGGCTATTTACTTTTTACGTGATTATTGGAAATTCCAAGCTCACTCCTTCTTCACATCTACATTAAACATTATATCTTTAAAGAAACCATTGACGCACACTCATATAATAGCATCAGCATTGTCTTTCAAAGTGTGCTTTTTTGTAATAAGCAGCACTATTGCATTTATTGTAATTCTTAAGTTTATTCTGCGTGTATCGATAGATTTAGCTGCTTTAGAATTTGTTCGAATTGTCACTAGCAGTTCAACGTTAATTGAACCGATTGGAACGTTTAGAAAAATATTATTTCTTTATCTCATGATCATCGCTTTTAAATTTAGCACTTATACCGCAAGTTTTCTGACAGTGATAAGAAATGTTAATTATTACTATTTGAATATTGACACGGTTGAAAATTTTATTTCTACCAATCTATCAGTATATGGTTTACAATCTTATAAAGAAATGGTATGGCAAAAAGAAATTCAGGAACGATTTATTATTGTGAATGAAATGAAGGATTGCTATGATGGACTTCAAAAGGGTGATGGAGTTTGTCTCTTTGCAAGACAGTGGGCAGGACGCTACAACTTGTCGGAAAGTTCGACGATTCACATATCAACAGAAAATGTTGTTGAAAAATCTTATGCCTTTACATTTGCAGAGGATTCACCTATCCTTCAGAAATGCCATTTAATTTTATTAAAAATGGCTGAAGGTGGTTTGATAAATTTATTTTTTACTCGCGAGCAACAAGTGTATTGTAAAGTCGATTTGAATGAAAACAATACAGTCAAAAGTATAAGCATTCAGGATGTGATTTTTATTTTTTTGATATTAGTAGGAAGTTGGATATTAGGGATATTTGTATTTTTTTGCGAGTTGCTAATTTCCTATCTGAAGTAGCATTAAAAAAACCTTTTACTCCACATATCACTTATGTTAAACATATTCATCACTAAAGAAAGTATTTTTATGCAATATGTTTGAAAGAACTCCAAATAAGGAGATTCTCAAAATAAAAAAAAAAATTACGGCATCAGAAACTCTTGCTTGTATAGCTAGCTACAAAATACGCGAAGCACTATTTCCAGCTGTGTAATTTCATTGATTTTTTGAAAATTACGTTTTACATTTTCTAAATACTTTACTGCATTCGTGCTTCTTTTTTTAGTTACATACGAAAGTAATAATAATACCGATTACTGGAAATTTTTTTTCTGAGTATTCCATGTGAGAAATGGATTGGAAGACAGTTCTATGCGACACGTCAGTGAAGTAACTTAATTCATTCGAGAGTAAAAGCCTAATGAAGTCATCACATATTTTCTTTAGTATTTGCATAATCCGATTTCTTATACAATACGGATTGACTGAACTCGACGAGAAATTTATTATATCAAAAAAGAAGGATTACATATCGCAAGCTGTAAGTGTATTAATTGTTTTTTATATACAAGAACAATTACTTAACTATTTTTAATTCTTTCCTTAAGCTAAAAGTCATTGACTTAGGCTTTAATGACAGGCAACATGCGATCTTTTTCAGTGACAGAAGTGATAACGATTTAACCATTCTAAATTCATTGTACAGTAGTTTGACTTCAATTAACCTTTTCGAAATCGCCCGAATTGATATTTTAAAAAATTATCCCGGATTTTGGCGCATTTATACATTGAATGAAACTACCATTGAAAGAAAGCTTTATCCGGTTGGCAAAGCAATAATCACGGCATCACACGAAAAATATGTGGACAAAATTTTAAGCAATATGAGAGATTCAATTTGGTGGAATCATGAGGCATGCGTTATTGTTATCAATGTAAAGTTTCCGAACAGCTGCTCAAAAGCACACGCCTTTTTAAACGTCACATGGTCTTACAAAATTTTGTCTGCTTTATATGTGTGTAGAAATTTGAACGATAGTTTGTCGATATACACTTTTAATCCTTATGCACACCTGGCACCGACATTTTGGAGTATGGTGCAAATTAATGATACTACAAATAAATACTTAACGCTATTTAATGCTTCAATAAATCAAGTTAAAAAATTACACAACTCAAATGGTAAATATAATAATAAATATATTTATAAGTATAACAATGCTATTTTGTCAATTTATTATTACTATGATAGGTCGTACGTCATGCAATCGCATCTTATTTTTTAATAAAGTAACAAATTTGAATGGATATAACTTGAAAGTGGTTTCGAGACCTACTGACCGTTATTATCGTTATGATTCTACAAAATCAGGATATGATCGATTTGATGGATATTCATTCAAAGTCATGACTACAGTTTTAAAATCTATTAATGCAACTATGACGATAAAAAAATCAACAATCCATGCATATGTCCATGAAAATGGTATCTTGCAAGGTATGGGTGCAGATGTAACAACGGGTCCTGCCGACATTCTCATGGTTACGTACTTTTTACGTGATTATTGGAAATCCTAAGCTCACTCCTTTTATATAAGTGCATTAAACATTATATCATTAAAGAAACCATTGACGCACACTCATATAATAAGATCAGTATTGACTTTAAAAACGTGCTTTTTTGTAATAACCAGCACTGTTGCATTTATTCTAATTCTTAAGTTTATTCTGAGTGTATCGATACATTTGGCTGCTTTAGAATTCGTTCGAGTTGTCACTAGCAGTTCAACGTTAATTGAACCGATTGGTACGTTTAGAAAAATATTATTTCTTTATCTCATGATCATCGTTTTTACATTTAGCTGTTATACCGCAAGTTTGCTGACGGTGATAAGCACTGTTAATTATTACTATCCGAATATTGACACGGTTGAAAATTTGATTTCAACCAATCTATCAGTATATGGTTTAAAATCTTATAAAGAAATGATATGGCAAAAAGAAATTCAGGAAAGATTTATTATTATGAATGAAATCAAGGATTGCTATGATAGACTTCAAAACGGTGATGGAGTTTGTCTCTTGCCAGGGATATGGTCAGGATGCTTCATCACGTCAGAAAGTTCGATGGTGCATATATCAACAGAAACATTTGTTGAAAAATCTTATGCTTATACGTTTGCAGAGGATTCACCTCTTCTTCAGAAATGTCATTTTGTTTTATTAAAAATGGCTGAAGGTGGTTTGATAGATTTATTTTTTATCCGCGAGCTAGAACTGTGTTATAAAGTCAATTTGAATAATGAAAACAATACAGTTAAAAGTTTAAGCATTGAGGATGTGAGTTTAATTTTTTTGATATTAGTAGGAAGTTGGATATTAGGGATATTTGTATTTTTTTGCGAATTGCTCATTTTCTATCTGAATTAACATTGAAAAAAAAATTGTACTCATATAACATATCACTCTGATGTTAAAAAAATTCATCACTTAAGAAAATATATTTATGCAATATGTTTGATAGCACTCCAAATAAGGAATTTTCCCAAGCGACTTTTTTCGCTTATAACATCTTCTTTGGTAGAAATCCGAATATTTAAAATGGCCTGGAAACCGAGCTGGAAACTATGAAATGGCTACGAGCAATATCCTAAAACTAGCTTGTGGTGAAACGCTTTTTCTCACATTTTTTGAGCATTTGTTGGAATAAACATAACCCCAAAACCATCATATTGATGTTTCTTCTTGTGTCGTACTCTAATTGCAGAGAGCTTTAAGAACTTAAATCGGAAGCACGACTTACAAAGATATTCATGATTTACTTATTTTTTCATCTTTGCGACTGAACTTATTTTGCGTACCATTTTCACGGCCTTTAAGTAGCCATCACTTATACTTTGATTTAGACAATGAAATCTATGTTTACAAGCTTAAAAATATCTTGTAATATGGTATGATTCAATATTCACTCTAAGAAATGTGTCAAAATCGTCGAAAAAGCGTTTCATCCCTGGTCCAAAAATGACTCCATTTTTCGCCTATGTCCATTTGTACTATGATGTATTTACTAATAGCTTTAAAATGATATCGATTTCTACCAGGGTTGAGATAATATCTAGACCTTGCAGAAACTAATAATTTGTCACGTGTATATTGTTCTGCATTAACAAACTTACGTGTTCAATATTATCGATTTCCAAGCAACTTATCGTCTTTGTAAATTTATTGCTTGTGTTGGTTTGTAGTGACGAAGAATAAAACTGAATAAATAAAATATCCTATATCTTTGGTGATTCATTTACTATACCCAAGAAAACAAATCCAAGAAACCAACCACCCCTCGCAGTGCGAATAATTCCAAAGACCTCTCGACAATCAAAAAATCCGGTGTAACCCAACACCGTGTCGCGATATATCGATTTACAAGCGGCCGATCCGACGAAATCGGTGCATCGTCTCGAGAATAAAACGCTCATATACGTAGCATCGCGTGCCTCGCTTTCGAGCTGCACGCGATCTTATACTCCGCGATCTCCGACAAGAGGCACGCGAAAGTATAAGTATTTGGGGAAGCGCAAAACACGCCGGTTTAATCAACTGCTCTTTTCGAACTTTGGCGTTTCAATCTGTTATCGGTATTCCCGATAGTGCCTAAATCCAAACTCGATCTGTAAGTCTTATTTTATAATATATGCAAAATTACATATGTATAAATAACTTGTAAAAATTAGAGTTTCTGGCACGTGAAATTCGAGATTGGCCTAAAATTGCTACCCGCTGAGTTGGGCTCTCGCTGCTTTCGTCGGAAATGCTCGGGAGGATTCGTCAGAGAAAGAGCATCGTACGGTCATCGATATAATACCTGCGTTTTTCTCCTGTTATACTCCTTGCTCGGACGCGCGCGACTAATGGTGGCTGACTCACGGACGATACGATACAGCTTCTGTGCAGGAGATACCAGTCTTCTTAATGCGCGCTGCATAAAATTCGAAAGTGATGAGTGTGAGTCATCTTTATATCGTCTTTCAGGTATATATGATAAATATTTTGTGTTAAATTGCATATCTATACAATAGATCAAACATAGGTTAGCTTGTATAACAAAAAAATACAAACAAACGTCAAAATCGATGGATTATTTTTTCTCTTTTTATAAATGAACCCAATCAGTTGACGGCACAAAATTTTTATGTATCTATTTTGCCACTTGTTTGTATTTTAGAAGAAACAAGAATAAAAGTAAAAGTAAATAAGACGTCCCGAGTCAGCGGTATACGTATAAGCGCAAAATTCTTTTCTTTCTCTCTGCCGCTTTTATTTGGACATCCCCAAGCAGTTACCGTCAAACGAGGAAAAACCACTTACTCCGTAATCTACTTCGGCTCCATCTTCCCGCGCAGCTCTTTTTCCTTCCCGAGAGACTTAAAGAGTCGAGAATTGTCAGGGAGTCCTTGATCTTTGCGACGTCTGCCACCAAAAACCTTCGAAAATTCATCATCCCTATACAACTGTTGAAAAATTCAGTTATCGAGCAAAAAAAAAGAGCGCAAGCGAGGAGAGACCAAGTCACGGGTGCACGACTCTCGGGAGAAAGAGGAGGAGGCCGACGGCCCCGCGTCTAGCTCTCGCGGCGACCCACTTTGTCGTAGTCGTGCGGGGACCGGTCAGTTTCGAATGGTAACTGCACGCGCGAAATCCTGTATGTGGGAAATTGATTTGTCGGTAAGCGTGTACTTGGTAATTTTTTTTTTTTACTTAGAGGAGAGTTGTGGTGATGTATAAGTGTTTTTACACGCGGTTGGCTCGATTGGAGGAAACGTTCAATGATCGTTTTATAGCTTATGCATAGAATTTTTCACATTTTTTACAAATGTTTTTATAATTATATCAATCTATAAATGTGACATAATCAATTGCTGCGAATGAAGAGAAAAATGTTGTTATCTGTTTAAACGGAAGCAACAGTTACGTTGTACGAACTTTGCTACCCGTATAATGTGTTATGAATCTTAACGTGTGTACCCATACAACATAATACAGTGTATATGCGTAAAGTAAAAGTAATCAACGGCTAACACAAGTTTTATCTTTAAAAAAAAATACAAACAAGTTAACCAAAAAATTAAGAAAGTCTATCTGCACTGTCGTACGAAGTTTCGCTCCTATACCTACAGAAACAAAAACTAGTTGGTCGCAAGCCTCACAATACAAAAGAACAGCAAAAGTGCCATTTACCAACCTCAGCAACCCATTTCCCAAAAGGCTCCCAAAACTTGCCTCCCGATAACCCAGTAGCCATACCCCCGATCGCCTCCTCCTCGACATTATCCCCCTCCAGCAAGGAGCCTACACCTCTCACCGCGAAATCTCGTACCTACCTCTGGTAGCCGCCTCGGAGACAGAACGCCGCAGTACACGCCGGCAGAGCAACGTGCGTGCACGAATGCGTGTGCAGTGCTGAGTCGTCGTGTGCATCCGAGAGCGAGAGAGAGAGAGAGAGAGAGAAAGACAGACTACCGGGAGAAACGGCTTAGCTGCGAACGGGCCCTGCGAACGAGCCAGTTCGACTCGATACTCGGCCGCGAGCGCAGGACGCCCGCTGCGCGCACTCTCGCGCTCTGGTACCTTACCGATCTTTTGTACATTCATTGAATCTTCGATTATTTTCGGCATGCGAGTTTGATCTGAAACGTATTCTTTTAATCCTCGTGTTTTGACGTTGGAGATCGGTAGTGTGGTTGCCGATTTTTTACCGATACTGGATTTTTAGAAAAAAATATAATAATCTGATCGAAGTGTACTCTTAGCCGAATACAAAGGTGTGAAGTGCATCGGCATTCGTCGAAAGTGTGCACCGATCCGTCAACCGATCGCGCTCAGCGTAACATGCGGACGGACTGAGCAGCGAAAAAAACCAGAGCTACCAACAGCAGCATCGGCTTCATCCCAATTCGGTGAGTCCCATATATAGAGAAAATCCCGCCTCGCGCTTTCTAAATACCAAATTTTCATCGCTGATATAGGATAAGCGCGTTTTGCTATATACAAGCGTATATAAGTATACATACAAGAATATCAATAACCTCTCGCTCGATTTATTAACCTAAATAACGCCGGTCGCGCGCTCGCGCATTATCTATCTCGTTATGGCATCGCAGCTTGGTGTGCCTGTATCGTTCATTGTCATCTAGTTACATCGCGAGAGAGTGCGATTTAATACTCCGTAAAATAACAGAGCGCTGCTACTGCTACTGCTCTCGGGGTTTGGAAAGCGGAAACTCGTATGTATCGCAAGGATAGTTTCTTCGATATCGTTCCAGTTTGCGCTCCGTGTATGTTACGAAATAGGCCTATTCCAATTCGATAATTTCTAATTTTCCCGCCGCCGTATACAGCGCTCGCGAAGAGATGTGATTAATGGCCATCGTCCCGGCGCAGGTGTGGTTGAGGATGGGATTCTTGGGGAAAATCGGGGTTTAATGGATGGTTAATTCGGTGAATGGCTATCATTAATTTTCAACTCTTCGCTGTATTGATTCATATTATATACCGAATCGAGAAGTCGCTGTCCGCTGGTGCTTGACAGGTTTACTAGGTCGTCCGCTGTAATAATGCAGCGTAATTATCAATTTGGTTCCTTTAGAATATAAAGTTTCTAGACCTACAAGAATTCTCAGACACGTATGGGTATTCCTAATCTATAAAAAAGTGTAAATCCAGAGGATAAAAAAGGAGGCAATGGGGAATTCCTTTCATCACTCAAATATAGAGCAAGAAAGTCAAGCGCGCCTAACTTGTCTTCATCTGGCAATCAATAAAATGTCGACAAAAAAAAAGAAGAAAAACACTCAGCACTCAAGTCAAAATCCCAATCCCCGCGGACGAAATCTCGCAAAAAGTCCCCCCAGAAATCCCCTTACCAGCTGAACCGTGTATAAATATGCAAAGCCACATCGCATGAGCAATCTTCTCGCGATCTCGAGGCGCGATAAAATCAATCGATACCCATCGATTATATCGATCGTTGGCCGCGCTCGCGCGTCGTAAATCATGTCGGCGCTGCAGTAGCGCGCAACGAGCGTGTCGCGCCAGAAGTGGGTGACTGGAGTGCGCGGAGAGGAGACAAAAGAAAACGTAACCCACTTTGCTCCTAATGGAGAATAGAGCCGCGACGTGTATGCTCGCCTCTGGTCATACCGGGAGCACACACACAGACACTCACGCTCGGATGTGTACGAGATTTCGTTGAGTCTATAATATACAGGTACATACAACTGATACTTGGTAAAAGTGTCAATCTTATATTATTACGCATTAAATTGAATCGCCGTAACGGCTCGGATTCAACCCATTAAGTAAAAAAAAGAAGAAGAAGAAAAGAAGCTAATCATCCAGACCTAACCGTACACACGTACATACACGTACACCAAAAACGAAAAACCCTACTTTTCTCCGTGAGCCTCATTACGCGCGGCGCAGCTACTCCTCCTTCTTTTTACCAAGAAGCCGCAGCGGAGATCTCTGGGTCAGCTGCAATCTCAGACTCGATCTTGAGAGAGAGAGAGAGAAAGAGAGAAAAGGTCGTCGCGAAGAGAGAAAGATGCTAATAAGTCGTCGCGCTCTTCCGCCTCGCGTAATATCCGATAAGGCGCTCGGCGGCGACGACCACCTTTTCATTATGTGCACTGAGTATAGATGATAGGCTTACTACTACTTACTACTACTACTACGAATAGCTGCTGGTTTGCGCGATGTTTATGGGCTACTGGAAATTCGATTTGTCGGAAGCGACTCTGCGAATTATCTCTCTGCGGTTGGGGTTTTATAATTATCGCGATACGCATGAAAAATTGTTCATCGGTTTAAAGTCAGCTTTCATAACTTTTCTCATCAGCGAAAACGCGCGACGAGCGTCAACTCCAATTCTCCATTTGCATATAATTGTACATACAGGAAGTGTCGACAACGAAATTCTCGTCCACGCCTACGTGAGTGTAATTACACGACAGCTATCGAGTTTTACATGTATATACACGCGAAAGTTTGGATTAAAGGGCGCGTTCAAAAATCCTCGGCATCATTAGACAATTTTCCAGAAAAGTGGAGCGACGTTATACCTACCGAGAGAGAGAGAGAGAAAACGAAAGCAGTAGGCACTTACACGGCAGAAGATTCCCATCGAGAAGAGAAAAAAAAACAGACACTCGAAACGCGTTCGACAATTACTCATTTTTTCCGCTAATGCGCGAGTAGTATAGTCTCTACTGCTATATAGAAATAGAAAGGCGTCTCTCGTGAGATCGCGGTTTCATTGTGTAGGCGATCTTGGACGAGAGAGAGAGAAAAAAAGGAAACGAGAAGAAAAGCGCGAGAGAGGAAAGTTCATTAGTTCGCGGTAAAGTGTATGTGCCGAGAGAGGATCTATATAATATAATGATGCTGCCGGGGATTCGCTCGATGCGCCGCGAGTTTGAAAAATGATTCCTCTTCGCAGTCTACTTGCTTTCAGGTCTAATGTCTCGCCGTAAATTCGCGCGATTACTCGAAATCGATTTTATTTTAAAGACGATTTATATCTACAGGTGTATATAAAATCGACTCTCCCATATAAATCTAAAGGCTATACATATACACACACACAAAGCGTCGTCAATTAAACAGCCTCTTTAAAATTCAACGACGTCCATCAGAGCGCCAGTCGATAAACCCGTCGAATCGTAACGAAATGCTCGCCGTAAAATAACAAAAAAAAAATCACAGAAATACACACACACCAAAGGAGAAAAGCACACAGTGAAGAGAGAGAGAGAAAGAATCTAAATAGGCGGCGTGTAACAGCCGATAAAGTCCGTCGTAAAGGCGAGGAAAGGAAAGAATATAGCGTCGTTGTTCTCGTTGAGATTTCGAGAGCTTGCGCGCGCGCATTGTCTTAAGCTTCGTCGTGACGATTTTCCGGATCGTTGGTCCGAGCGTAATTGAATGGAAAAGAGACTGGAAATAGAATCCCGAGAGAGACTGCTGAAGCGTGATTCTAGTTTACTTTTGGCTGTAAAAATTTTCCTGCGTTGCGATCTTGAAAATCGACGAGAGAAGAGAATGTAGAGAGGCAGCTATGTACTTATATATATTCTGCAGTATCATGATGCGCAGCTTCCGAAAATTGGGCTGATGTGTATAACGAGATTTACCGATGTGAGTATATATATATATATATAGGTAGGCGCGGCGCGTTATTATGCATACTCGTGCGCAGAAAATAAATCAAGCGAAGAATTTTCTATTGAAAGCGTTCTTCCGCGCAGTACAAAAATGTGTATATACTGTTGTCGTAATCGAGTCTTCGTCGTCGGGTAAAAAAAGAATAAGACACACGAGGTGCATATCGACATGCAAGAAAGTGCAACCGCGACCTCTACTACTAATACGCAGGCAGTGATTTCGCCAAGCTCTTGAAATGGGTCGTATATAGTCGTCCGCACTTTCACTGATTAGTCGCGTGCTTAATCCGCGGGGCGCCTGCAGCAGCAGCAGCAGCAGCTTCTATAATGACTCGCAGTTCGCGCCTCCGTGGGATATCAGTGCGTTTACAGTTAAGCCGCTACTCTTATATATATATATATATTCTTTTTTCTCGCTCGCTATACTCTCCTGCAGTTTATAGTGTCGACTGTAAAGGCTTCTGTTGTTGGGAGGACGAGTCGTTTAACTGATTGATCTACGATTTAATTTTCCAAGCGCATATATGGACTACATAAGTCACACGTATAGCCCACAACCTCCTTCTCATTATTATACGCACAAAATATTTAGACGCTGTGCTGCAGAGATATTTATACTCTCGTCGCCTAGTTCCTCGTCCTTATTTTTTTTTCTCTCTCAAGAGAGACTGCAGCGGCGGCAGCTCTGCTACTGCCGGGCTAATTAATTTTTCTCGCCGCTCGAGAATTTTGTCGAACGAGCGTGAACTGAATTTCGACGAAAATATTTCACTCGCCGCCGGCAATTAGCGCTTACGTGTATATATATGTATATATACGTACAGAGAGAGAGAGAGAGAGAGAGAGAGAGAGAGAGAGATGCTGGCGCGTAATTGCCGAGAGCTTAACGGTATGTGTTACGCGCGCGGCCTGATGAATAAAGGCCTTCGAAATATTTTATCTCTGCGCAGTAGCTCTTCGAGAGAGCTGATATGCAGTCCGAATAGTTTCGCGGCTCTCTGGGTCAGTGACTCGAGTACACGTATATAATGAGTGTGTGAGAGACTTTGGGATCGTTAACGGGCTACTTTGATGCTCGACATTTTTTCCGGATTCTTAGACCGATGTAGAAATTTTAGCAGTACACTATATATTGAGTAGCTTTTTTTGTACTTTTTTGACATCGAGTCTATACCGTTACGAGCAATGCCCGCTTATTTCTCAAAGATAATTCAAACAGGCTGGCAAAACAATGAGTATACATATATTACAGAATCGTATTAATTTTGAGACGATTGGATACATTACGCGCGCGACTCGTTCGAGCGACGTGTTTATAAGCGCTTCGATATCGAGTTGCGTAACATTAACGTGCATTGAAGCTTCTATGCAAATCGAGTTACATATTACACTCGGTTACATATCCGTCCTCCAAACATTTTGCACTCTCTCGGTAATAAACAAAAGCTTATCTCGGTCATAGCATAAATACCAAAGCTTCCATATTTTTCTTTAAAATATGCGAATACAATAAAATCAGGCTTCACTATATATACCTATACACATCACCTAAAGCATTCAATAGACTCATCCGAACTGAACAATACCCAATAAAGCACCCCATAACCCACACCTTTACGATATAAAACAATCTCTCTCTCTCTCTCTCTCGTGAAAGCGTCACGACTAATGCACTATACACACACACACACACACATTATAGAAAGAAAGATGCGCGATAAGCTCGCGTCCTTGCGAAGGCGCGAAAAGCCTGATGCACTGGAATTCGAAAAGCCGAGATGTGTAGCGCCCGATGCAGCGACTTTCTCTAGTGTGCATTATAGTACGAGAGAAAACGTACACACACACAGGGGCGGTGTATAAAATACACACACACATGTACATGCATACAGATGTCGTTTGATAGGAAAGGATATCGAGAGTTAGCCCGATTAATTAGGAGAAACTAATTGCCGGGGTGTAGTGTGTCGTGCTGGTAATGACGCAGCGGAAAGGGCTGATACAGTGAGTGTTAACCTGTATAATCGTCAGGCTGCGGTGTGAGACTGAATTGGGATTGATCCTTGTTGTGGATAGGACTACTGTTACTCGTTGAAAGCTTTATCTATGTAACGTAAGATTAATTCATATGGATATTTATATACGAGGAGTTATTATTAAAATGTATGTTTTAAATTTAATTTGAAAAGTCATTCTCTGCTTTATTTCCAGTAATAAAACACCAACTTTTCACTCGAGACTACTTTTTAATGCCAGCGCACACATTGGAAGTTCGTTTCAATTACACCGCACAAAAAATCCGAATCGAAGTACATAATCACTCGTAACAACACAACAACAACATCAGAGAGAGAGACACAGAATCTACGTTTCTCTAAATTTCTCCTCTAATCCACACCGCGCAAATACGCGCTCTCGACTTTCATATCAAACCTCCATTTTCTCCGCTTCAATCCGCACAACACAGCTCGGAAATTGCAAAAACTCGACATAACTCTGTATACTTCACGCCCATGTAAAAAGCCACACACGCCTAATTGAGTTGATATTATTATTATACGTCAAAAGAAAAACAGTTCAAAATCCGCGCGGGACGCGCGCGCGCTGATTAAATTTTAATTAATACGCACGCGCGGGACGCATAAAAGTTCATTTTGATAATGGAGCGTCGTATACCTAATGAGTGCGGTGGGCGTTGCACATACGTATATTATATATGTATGTGTGTGTGCGTATGTATGCAGTTGAGGGAAATGAATATACGTTGTGCTTTTTCTTGATGTGGAAGCTGCTGTGAATCTCTGGAAATTCAACATCACGGAGGAAAGGCTTGAGTGTTTTGCGCAGGGGTCCGTTAGTGCGGATAAAAGGGTCCGATAAAGCTCGTTTATGGAGCCGTGAATATTCCCCTGACACTTTTTCCGTCTTGAAGGGGATGCGCGGGTTTTACGTCTCCTGATGCTCGAGAGGAAATTGTTCGAATATGCGCTGTTATTATTTTATAAGGCTACTCTGTTTTGAGATTCATGGAATATTCTCGAGGTCATATAGCTTGTGTTTCTGCCCCCCACGTATGCTCGTAATACGTTTATAAGTTTTTAATGACACACGTCCTTATAATACCCGGGGATTTAAAGCCGAAGTATTATACAGGAAAAAGGAGTGTTTAGCGACAAATTTCAATTAACCATATTGAAAATAGCACTGTTTAAAAGAAGTATGACAAAAGCTGTATATATTTAAAGACAGAATTATTTCGCGGCTATACGCAAACTTGAGCTTTTTAGCGGGAAATTCAAATTACCCCCATTGTGAGACATTCTTAAAAAATGTATGGTAATCTGATGTATTCACGATATAACCATCGAAACATTAGCCCTCAAGAAGCAAAAGCCCATTAGAGCCGTTCCGCCAAACAATCCCAGCGTGCCCATAAAGCTTTACACACCGCGTCGGCGTTAAAATCACCGAATTTCATACCGCACTTACCCCTCGAACTATCAATTTTAAAGACGCGCTCAGCTCGTCTCCGCCAAAGATTCCCAGATGCGTATATATATATTATCGTCGCATATCCCCTTTTTCGAAGCAACAACGTATCGCACTAAAGAATTAATAGTCAAAAGCTGCTCTCGGGCTTTATGACTCTCGCGCGGCGGCCGTTTACGGCTTAGCTGTATAATAAAGGTCCGGAGGCCAGGTATTTATATAACGACGAAAAATCGCGCGGGTAATAATAAGACGGATCCGTTGCAGGGTTTCTCTTCTCGTCGGATGAGAAATCGGGGCTTTGCGGGGAAAAGTGATTTTCCGGGGCTGAATTACGGGGAAGACGTATCGCGACCCTCGTGGGCGGAAATTTATTTCGTGGGATGAAAATTGGATAATGCGGCCGACCAGGAGGCTCGACTTAATTAAGACGGGTTATATATATATATAACGCGGCTTGAAAAATCGTACCAGAGGGTGGATTCGTTCTCCGATTCCATTGTCGGATAGTTTTTAAACGCATATGTGGAATACAGATTTTAGTTTACCAGCTAATTAATCAAAATTCTCAAGTACAGAAAATTGCGCGGCAAATTCGAATCTTCAAAAAAATAGCTCAAATCCCTCGCACCGCAACAAAATTTCCCGCAACTCTCGCACATAATCGTCGCTCTCAGCAGCCTCCCTCGCGCGGTGAATGCACTCACACGTCTCTCTTCCGCGCGTGTAATACCCGCGGATCCGGCCATTAGCGCCGAGTCATCCCGGCGCTGACGCGCGCGAGCGAGAGAGACCTGCCTCTTTAACTCCGGAGAGCGCCAATTTCGCGTAATTAGCGCGGACGAGGGTCGCCCCCCCCCCCGGGATTATTAAATTTCGGTTTGACGTTTCTTTTGTGCTGCTTCTCTTCCCTTTTTCTTCTGTTTGATGCTTGCTGGCTACGGTTTGATGCGGTTTCACGGCTCGAGCCGTATTTTGGCGCGGATTGACGGGTTAATTAAATTCTTTTTTGCTCCGGGGATTTTCGGTTATTCTGATGCTTGACGTTCAACTTTTTTTGCGCTTATCAATTAGCGAAAAAGGAGTTTTTATATACGGAGTACGAAAATACATAGGTACACGCCAGAAACATGCTCGGTAAATCATTGAATTTTCGTATACTCTACACAGCCCAGCAATGATACTAAATCCACGTTCAAATAAGCAAACGGAAGCGCAAATCAGCTGGATATAGAGCGCGATGTAATTGAGATCGAAATCGCGCTGGAGTGTATATATATATAGGGCTTATAATTAAAATAAATTCTACGCTGCCGCGGTTGGATCTTTATTACGACGTAATCATACGGCCTTTCTTGCGACCTTGATTCCGCCTGAGCTTACTGACAAAATGTTGATACATAAAGTTTACAAGACCGTTGCGTCGTGAGGATATACGCAGTTATACGACTGGCTGCTGTTGCTCGGCACTGTAATTTCAGTTGGCATTTATGACGGGGAAAGAGAGAGAGAGGCAGGATTATACATTTGGGCTGCAAAGGCGTGATTGTTATTTTCGTGACGCGTCGAGAGAGCATTGACTGTAAGTGGCCTCTTATGATTATGATTATTCTGTTTTTGTTTGGGAAAGAAGAGGGACAACTTTATTGCAGGAAATTCGTTTATTGTGCAAGTAAGATATACATGCAGCGCAAGTCATGCTATTGAGTGTGTAGAATTTGAAAACATTTGTAATGTGTATCCGAGTCCTCGTGGATATAAAAACCATATTTTTCAAAATACATTTTTGTTTATCAGATGTGCTACATATAAAATGTATAATTTTGGGACACCTCGTTATTTATCTTTGAAGGGTAAAGGCACTTTTCGGTTTCGCGTCGACGTGTTTTGTATAACTACTTTCAACACACGAATAAGGCGAAAGAAATATTTTAAATTCATCTTTTGACTGAATGAAGAAGACTTTATTTCTTGCTCTTCTCTCCAAGCATAAATACACGCGAACGTTCAAACGTCGGAAATCAATATGTTTGCCGAGGAAGTAAAGGACACGTAAGTGCAACTATACTAAAAAATTTTACATAAATTGAGCACTCAGTATACTCGCTATAATTATAATTTAAAGCAGTAATGTTACTGTATCTGTATAGTTAAGAAAGGCACAGTCAATCAAGAATGTCGATTATTTACAAAACTCTTTCCTTTTAAACCATTAATTTTTGCACCACCTATTTATTAAAGAAGATAAATGGTAACTTTACCGCAAATTTGCGATACTTTTGTCTGTAAATTTTTCTCAATGTACGTATCTTTGAACTCAGTCTCGAACTCAGCAATTCAAAGCAGAAAACGATGATTCCCAAAATCCAGCTCAAAGCTAAAATATAGAATATTGGACTTAAATGGACCAAGTCTAAAGTCCTCAATAAATCTTCCTGCTCAACGTATTTTTCTTTCACGTAATGAAATTCCCTTTCGTGAATATAGAAGTATGATATGAATCCACCTTCGCTCATTTTCAATAAAATAGAATTACATTTTTGAAGTAGAGGTGAATCCTCTGAAAATACGTACGCATTCGATCTTTCAACTAAATTATCGGCCGATATATGAATCCAATCACTTTTTTTTTGTAAATAGTAGCCTATAAATTTTTCTTCTTGCAGGCAAACTATTTCATCACCTGTTCGAAGCCCATCAAAGCAACTTTGAATATCGATGACAGTATTAAGATCTTCTGGCATTTCATGTAGCGAAATCAGTTCCTTATGAAATTTAGTTGCAAAAACTGGTAGTTTACAATTCATTAAATCACCCACTGTATCAATACTTAAAAATTGATTATTAGTGGTACTGATTGCTTTTAATAAGCTTTGTACAAACGAACTAAATGTAAAAGTAGCAGTGATAAAAATTATCAGAAGTATTCTTAGAATTATTGAGCGCGGTTCCTTGAGTGTAGAGCTTTGGCTAAAGATACGAACAAATTCTAAAGCAGCCGCCGGTGTCGAAACTTTTAAAATGAATTTAAGCATTTGAACGAATGCAACATATATAATCAACAAGAAAATCGATACTTCGAACGTAACTAGCGGTGCCAGTTCGTTAGCGTGAGAAACTGGTATGTTTAAAGATACGAATTTTAAAAACGCAAAGTCAAAAGAATGTGCCTCTACCTTCCAAAAATCGCGTAATATATACTCGTGCATCCCAATATCTACCGGGCCCTGTATTATATCCTTAGCCATTCCATGCAATTTTTTGTTATCTAGTAGATTTGTTACATTGGAGAATTTCACAGTAACCGTTACGTTTAGATAACTCAGAACTGTACATATTATCCCGAATTCCATTCCATCGAACCGATCATAACCTGATTTAGATGTATCGTAACGATTGATGCCTTCTCTCTTATGTAAAGCTACTTTTAAGTTGTATCCATTCAAATTTTTCGTCTTATCAAAAAATAACGTACTCGATGACGTTGTATTATCTAAAAAAAGCCAATTGAAATTACAATTAAGTAAATAGTTTGCGAGTGTATCTTTTTACTCTTTGCTTACCATTGAGCCTGGAATAATGGATGATTGTATCGAATGAACTCTCAAACAATGTCCAGTATTTATTTGAAGATTGGTATTCAACTTTATTCCAACATGTAGGGGCAGAGTTGGTGAAAGGATTAAAAGTATATAGCAGCAAAGTATTATTCGAACTCGTACATAAGTACAAAACAGACAACATGTTGTAAGTCCAAGTGATGGTTAAAAAAGTACGGGCCATTTGACAACTATCGACACCATCACTATTAACAATGATGAAGTTTGCTTCGTGATTCCACCAGATTGAATCTTTCAGATCTTCTAATATTTTTTTGAGACGATCAGCACGTGATACTGTGACAATGGCTGTAGTAACCGGATTGACAATTTGACGAGCGCTATCTTCATCTAAGACATAAACGTCGCGTAAACGTTTATGCTTTTGCAAAATGCTATTTCCAAATAAATTCATAAGTGAAAAGTTACTCCTCAACAAATCTGGGGCAAAGAATTCTTCTTCTAAATCATCAGTTAACAAAATTGTGATTTTCTTTTCATTAACGCAACAATCCGTGAGGTACATCTTTAAATTTTAATCATCGTTAAAAATGTTTTTGTTACTGCATTCAATAGCATATAGTGTGAATCAAATAATATCAAAGGTACCTACCACTGCTTGGGACAGCTGATTATTCTTTGTTGAAGCGTAAAAGATACTTTGTGGCTTCGCCTCGATGTGTTTTATAACTAGATTCAATAAACAAATAAGGCAAAAGAAATATTTGAACTTCATCTTATTGCAAGAAGAAGACTTTATTTGTTACTGTATTCTCTAAACATAATACACGCGTACGCTGAAACGACAGAGATCAACTTGTTTGTCAAGGAAGTAAAGGACACGTAAGTGCAACATGACTATATACTAACAAATTGCACAAAAATAGTAGGTATACTCGTTATAATAATTATTTACAACCGTAAAGTCACTATATTTGTATTCTAAATAAAAGCATAACCAATCAATAACATCGATTGTTATTGTAAATATAGACGTTATTGATTGGTTGTGCCTTTATTATAAGAATACAAATATAGTGACTTAACGGTTTTAAATAGTTATTATAACAAATATACTACTACTAATTTTGTGCAAGACTCTTTCCTTCTGAACCATCGATTTTTCCACCGACTATTTAGTAAAGATAAAAAAACACTTGGAACAGCTATTCAATACTCGACTAAACTCTTGACTATCTGTGCATTGACAATTAAAAAGCAACCTCTACAAAAAACCTCTCTACATATTATCGAAGAAAGTGCGCTCTTTTCATATAGCAACTATACAACTCCGTTAATTATTCACGATGATACACAGCTAGTATAGCCCATTCTTTTCTCTCGTTCGGTGCTGAAGCTTTCGCTGCTTTGGTAAAGTTGACTGATAATATTTCGGCATAGTAAGAAAAATAATAAAAATTTAGTCTTTTTTATAGTTCAGCTAGGTAAATTTTACTGTGCAGTGAGATTATTGTTTCTTTTGACATAGATATATCTTTCTATTCAGAAAATTAGACATAAAATTCTTTTTACTGATATAAACTTCAATTGTTCAAAAAAAATGTAATTGTATCATAGAAATTGCATTTGTTAAATTAAGTTCCATATAATTATTGTGTTTGAATTTATAATATAAAACAATAATGCATAATATAGTATATGGTTAATTTAACTGCTACATTCACACACAAATTTATTATGATAAAATTTACTGCGATTGCACTCCGCCACAAGATTGCCACAAATTTACGGTAATTTTTACTGCAAATTTGCGGTAATTTCGACTGCAAAATTTTCTTAAAGTACGTATCTTTCGACTCAACAATTCAAAGCAGAAAATAATGATAGTTTTTAATTTTAATTATAATACTTTATTTCGGCCTCTTGGCCCAGAAATGGACATTGGCTAATACATGCTAAAAGTTCATACATACTTCATACCTCATGCTCGTAACTCTTACAACGTACATTTACCACCTGCATATGCCTCTTATAAATTGTTAATCTGTTTTCGACAGTTTTTACAGAAAATAATGATAGTTATTAAGTAGTAGTAATACCGATGATTAAAATTTTTACACTATTTACAGTACAAGTTATTTAACTTGTACTGTATCAATAGTGTGAAATCGGATTTTAATGGTACTATTTGCTTGCAATAAAATTTGCACGAACGAGCTGAATGTAAAAGCAGCAATAATAAAATTTATTATTAGGATTTTTAGAAACGACGAGCACGGTTCCTTGGGTGTCGAGTGTTGGATAAAGATTCAAACAAATTCTGAAGCAGCCGCCGTTGTCGAAACTTTTAAAATGAATTTAAGCGATTGAACGAATGCAATATAAATAATCAACATGGAAATCGATACTTTGAAGGTAAAACCGATGATTTTTAATCATCATGAAAAATGTTTTTATTGCAATATGGTGAGAATCAAGTAAAATCAAAGATACCCACCACTATTTGGGATGTCTGATTATTCTTTGCTAAAGCGTAAAAGGCATTTGTAGGTTTGGTCTCGATATGCTGCACAAACAGATCTAAAATACAAATAAAATTGAAGAAATATTTAAATAAAATAACTTCATTTGTAACTAAGAGCTACACGTGCACGTTCAAAAGACAGGACACAAACTTGATGGCCGAGGAAGTAAAAGACACGTAAGAGCAACGGAACCATTCAAAGGATGTGTTTAGTTCGCACAAATTCTATTTTCAAAAATTATTATTCAAAACAGAAAAGTCATGGTCAAAGCAATCGCTCGGTGCAATTGATGCTTATAATGCTCGAGCAAACACTCCACCATCTCGGCGCATCGACAATTAGAAAAAAGAAGCTACACAAAAAAGCTCTCTACATCATCGAAGAAAGTGCGCTCTTTTCACTTGGCAGCCAGAACTCCGTTAATTATTCACGATGATGCACGCGGCTATTAGCCCGTTTCTTTTCTCTCGTTCGTTCGATGCAGTAGCATCAGCTCTCGCTACTTTGCGATTTTAATGGCTGCACCGCCGCGGGCATTTGTGTTTGCCTTTCGCATTAGCCGCACTTGCTCTCTATATAGACATATCTCGATGAAAAGTTGAAAAACATTTTTTCCCACACCGAAAATCGATCGTATGGAAAAAGGATTATAAGCGAATGAAATTTCTCCTCGAGCTCGCGACCTTGAAAAAATAACGCGGCGCTTATATCTCCTCGTTAGGAAATTCCTCTCCCTCGTCATCGGCAATTAAGCGGCTGATTGTATGGAAATTTCGCGGCGGGCAATTAACAGGAGGGAGAAACTGCTGCCTCTTCTTCTTCGCGAATATAATCGATTGGCGATTACACATGCGCGCGGCCCGCGAGTTTCGAGCAATGCGCGCTTTCCAAAATCTCTATAACGTGCTCTGTTTAATTTTAAGCGCGCCGAGCGTAATTTGCATTGTGTCTACTCCGTCGCCTATATACTCGTTTCTAACTCTCGCGATTCAAAGAAAAATGATCGATTCGATATGTCGTCTATTTGTATACGAGATGTCGGCGCTTCTCGTAAATTCGTGTGTGCCAACGATGCATTATGGCGTTTTCTCAAACTTTCCGAGGGAAAACGCGCTCTATCTGATCTGCGTATAAAGGTATTATATGAGCGAGTACATGTGTAGACGGAGATTTATTGATCCGGCCGATATTTCATATACGCGTGTCGGCTTCTCTATTCGCGAGTCAGTCGAGCGTATACGATCCATAAAACTCGCTCTGGACATTGAGGAGCACTTGTTCACAATTTGCTTGTGGATTATGATGGATTGACGGTTATGTATATACCTTTGCGTTTCTACATGCGTGTATTTCCATGCGCTGATGTAGTTATATGTCCGTTACGATGAATTATTAGACTTTGGTATCTGAATTTTACCGGAACGATAAAAGAAGAGTTGAATATGATGTAAGAATCGGTAAAAAAAAAAAAAAAAAAATTCGTCCAACTACTATATGCACCCACAAGCCAGTATAGCGAATACACACATCCCGCAGAACGAAAAGAAAAGTGCATGCCTCGCTGGAAGCACTGTTATATCCACCTGCAGTAGCATACGGTACCACACCTGTTATCTCTCGCCGTCTGCTGCGTGCATGTGTGTGTATACATACAGCGTCGGAGCAACTGTACACGCTCTCGATCTTCAAATCTCAATCGACGAGGGCCTCTAATTGCGCCGTGGCCCGAAAAGCGAAAAAAGAGCCAGAGCCGCGCGCCGTCGAGCGCGTCGTCTCGCTCCGGAAGAGCCGTGCTGTGCGATGGGAGTGTATATATAGATGTATATAGCGTAGGAGGAAGTGCGGACGAGGAGATGATCAAGGTTTGCGATGGCCTTTGATTTGCAGTGTGTGTGTGTATTTTTGAAATGCGTTTGAAATATCACGGGAAAAGTATAGTATAACGTGCCGAAGCGGAATTTCGTTTCGCACGTGTATATAGGTATACAGATGAGGAAAGTGTCGTGCGTGCATTTCACCGTTGCAGGGTTGAATGTTTAATCGTGTGTGAAATGTATCTCGATTTTATTACAAGCTTTTAGCAGCATCGGAGAGATGGATTCGATGCTGTAATTTCTCTTTACGAAAAAAATTTCTATCTAAAAAAGAAGAATTAAATACGTATATGTATATAGAATCGAAATCAATAGATTTATATAATATAGCGGGGGAGAAATTCCTTCAACAAAACCATCTCTCCGGTGCTAAAAGCTCGTAATAAAATCATCGCGATGCACATTTCACGCGCGATTAAACACTGAAGCTTATCAATAATGAAAATCGTCCAAAAAGCCCGAGCGATATATTTTATACTCTCGAGCCCATATACCTGCGTGTTTATATATATACATAGCCGCGCGGATAATGCCCGGCTTTTCGACGCTGCGCATTTTCCATCAGCTCTCGACTCGATTTTGCGAGTATGCATAGAGCTTCGTCGAGAGGAAAATGAACGAGAGGCGATATGCTTCGACGCGATAGCAAAAATTTAATTTAATTTTTTTCAATCGATTTCGTTGTGACTAAATTCCCAACAAAATACACATACATACATATATCGTCACTTTTACTTTTGCAACAAAATCCAAGAAGCGCAATAATAAGTTTTTACAATAACTCGCCAACTCAATTATCGCAATAAGCATAACTTCTTTTCCCCTATACATATACATATACAGAGAGCTTATCTCGCCGGAAACATCGACAATAACTCGACGCCTTTATTGCGCAACTACGCCTCCGGCTTGTTATGATACTTCCAGAGCCTCGATTTTCCAACTCTCTCTCCCCCTTCTCGTCCCTTTAAATTTCGCTTCGCGCTGTAGCAGAGGCTTTTTTCCGATCGCTTTTCCATGTTCACGAGAAGTTTCTCATCCTCAAAGTTTTCTTCTTCTTGTATACACTTTGGAATTGAATTTTTACGAAGGATATACTTGCGCGCGATCGCGAAGGATCGATCGATCGATTTATATATAACGGCCAATTAGATGTTTATATATACATAGACGCCGAATAAATTTGTCGTTCCGATATATCGGCACGAAGAGACGAACAAACGCGAGATAAAGTCAGTCGTATAGTTCTAACGAACCAATTAAGCTGTATGTATACAATATATATATGTATCCACGCGACGAGAGACACAGAGTAGACCACTTCAGACATCGCAAACGTTATCAATATTGCGCGGCTTGTCCTCTCCTCTATACTCGATGAGGACCTTCTGTGCGTATACGCTTCGATTGTGGAGAGGAGGTATTTCGTACTGCACTCGTGCCATGTATATTAGGCTCTTGTAATAACGAGATAAGTAGGGACTTGATTAACATTGTCCCGATACTGGAAATTCAAAGTTTCCTTTTATCTTTCTTTTTGGCGAAAAATCAGTGGGTCGGGAATACACTCGCCTTCGCAGAATTTGAAGACAGCTGTAAAGGAAATCGTTAAAAAAAATAACAGGATAATGAGCTTAATAACACCCAATTATGCACCCACGACGTTAACTCGTTCTTGGAAATAGGTACTTCTACAGCATAGGTATAGAAATGCAAAAGCTCTGATGTCGAATATTCAAGCGATGATAATCGTTATATTTTTACGAACGAAGGTGAGATAAGGTGTGTGGAGACGTAAAAATAGAAACAAGAGAGCGAGTGTACACGTATGTACCGAAATGAATTCATTTTCGCGAGCTCGTAAATCCGGCCGCGGAAACGCCGACTTCCGATAGGAATCCGTTAAGGGAACTCGAGCGAATCGCGAGTTGTGTACGGCTGAGTTTTGTTCCGGACTTTTTGGGTGGCTTTTTTTTTTGTTATTGGAACGTTGATATGGATATGGAGGGACTTTATAACCGGTTTATACAGATGTGATTGATGCGATGAGGGGAATACGCTGACGTGATATGGTTTTATGAATTACTTATTTTTTGAGAAATTAGTTTACTATTTTTTTTATGAATTTTAGAAAAATAACAACAACACCGATCCGGCCAATCGTAAAGAGTAGGGAAAATAACGGCGAATTTTATACACACACACATAGGCTTTTTTTTACTGCGCCTACTCTGCTTAATTACGTTTTCATTTTTCGCGTCCGGCTCGATCTAAACGCGGATCTCTAAACTCGGATATCCATCATCTCTCTTTCAAGTGTAAAATACGGACGTAGCTCGCTGTGAAACGTATATGCGCACGCACTTTACGTATTTATATCTTTCTTCCTTTTGACTGATGGGACTTTTTATTCAAAGTGTTTAACAAGGGCTCTTTTCTTCGAATTAATTTGAATTTTTATTTCATGAACGGATATTATTTCAGATTAATAAATTCGCTTTCAATCGCGGCAAGAAAATTGGACGAACCAACAATTCCCATCATTACTCGCGCGTATACATCACTACAAAAAAAAAATAAAGCGCCAGTATCGGCCAGTTCTCTCTCTCTCTCTCCTGGGACTCACGGTTAGTGGGTCACTTTTACCCCCGATCGCGTTCGTCGATCGGGATCACGGCACCTTCTCTCTCTCCAGTCGACGAGCGTATATGGGAGGCAGCTTTATCGGGAGAATCTTATCGCGAGAGAGCGGCGGTGCGTGTGCGCTTGGGTTGAGAGGAGAAGCGTGTGTGTGTATTGTAGATATATATGGGTATACCGTATGATTATACCAACGCGTGTCGTTTGCTTTTCGAGGTTTTGATGCTGCCTCGGAGATGTTTTAATGAGAATTAATTTCTTGTTCACTGCGACAGAACAAAATTGACTGTTACAAAGGCAGAAAAGCTCGTTTCTATTACTTTTCTACAAGCTCAATCGTGCAGTAGATATACATAATAACACAAACCAAAAGTACTAATTAGAAAATACAAGGTCTATACCACGAAAAATTCGCCGTGTCCCCAGCACGTTATCAGCGGATCTCTCAAGAGACATAAAGCGCCCGGAATAATTTTACACTCGCGGTTATATCGCACCTGCTGCTGAGAGTATATACATATAGCGCCGTGAGTCAAAGAGAGAAAGATAAAGTTCGCGCTTGCTCGGACGAGAGAGAGAGAGAGAGATATATATATATTCCGATGTGTGTTGTATAGTTATGTACGGTTTTCTGTGTATCCGAGCTAGCGAACGGCTGTTTTTCCATTTTTTTTTTGTAACCGATGCTTTTCAAGATCGCGCAGAACGATGCCTGTATGGTATTAGAAGAGGTGTGTTTGCGCACTTGTTGATTTCCAATTGAAAAGTCTCGCGGAATTTTCTTCTCCGCGAATTACGGGCTAATTTATCACACTCTGTTGTACATATATGTGAACGTATAAATATAAATTTTAGCATAGTATCAATCGCACATACGCAGTAGGATAATAATTAGAGTCTGCGACTGCAGTAGCAGAGTATAATAGACGATCAATCAAGAGTCGCGCAGCGCATATATTATAATTTTATACAAAAACGAGAGATAAAAGTGTCCCGCTCGCCAAGCGGCCGATGAAATATGCATGAGCCGAGTAGCGCGCGCACAGAGCAGCGATTATTTATTTTCGCTGCTGCTGCGCTCGCTCGATAGACCGATAGTCGTCCTCGTAGTTGCAGATTCTCCGCGTTTCGAGAGCCGTAACTGCAGCCGGCTGTTTACTCTCTGCAGGGAATTTCTGCGCGGAATAGCCGAGTGGAATTCAAATTCGGGGCTTTTTTGCACTGCTTTTGTTTATTGAATTATTAATTCTGCGCGGGGCTATACGACGAAAAAATATACGTATACCTAAAATTTGGAAAAAGAAGAAATCGATCGCGTCTATACAGTAGAACAGAACAGTCTACATCACCGCAAAGATTTCCTGGATCCCGATATCCGCGTAGTACAACATTGCAGCTGGGCTCGTCGGGATATCATAAAATTCCTGCGGATAGGACTACCCGCTGCTGTGCATGTATATATAGTCGCGGATCGATGAGGAGTTGTGCCGACGTCGGTTCACTGAACTTGTAAACTGCTCTCGACGCTATATAGAATACAGTCAACTTATACACTCGCGAGAATAGGACATGACGAGAAACAGTTCGATGCAGTTCACTTAATTCCACAAATCCGAGCAAATGATAAGCTGTACGCGGCAAATAAGCGGAAGCGAAGAGAGAGAGACATATGGTTTCCAGAACTGCGCCCAAACTTTCCTCGAACATCGTCGGGAGGGGAAAAGAAATTTTTTAATCAACGCTTGCGCTCGAGTGTAAAAAAAGCAATCTCTCGATTCATCTGACTTTTTCCTATCCGGCAGCTTCAAAATTTCCCCGGCAAAACGAAGGAGAGAAAGCAGTGCCGGTAAAAAAAGCTGATACGCTGCTCTCTATATCAACATATAATTTAAAGCAGAGCGCGCGCGGCAAAAAGCAGCAGCCGATCTCTCGAAAGTAGGTAAAGACAAATCGGTAACGAGAGAATCGGCAATCGGTGCATCCCGAGCGACAAAAGAGAGAGAGAGAGAAAGAAACACGAGTAGCGCCATAAATTTCGATCGCGAGAGAGAGAGAGAGAGACCGGTTGCAACAGCGCCGCCGGCGCCGATTTCTAACAAAACGATCGCTCATTCAAAATACGCTCGCGCACGCGCACGTGAGAGCAAGAGTCCCCCAGGGGCATGAGATGCAGCTTCTCTCCCGGATCGGCCGATATTTTCTCCCGGACGAGGCGATTCTTATCGATCGGCATCAACACAAGAGAGATCGGTATCGGTGTTATATATAGATATATATATATATAAGTTTTATTACCGTGTAAAAATCGGCAGGGCTTCTCTTGATGGATGTACGCGGGGACGACGCATGCTGCTTACAGATTTGTTGACCTAGAAAATCGGTTAAACGTTTCGTCGCGTGCATGCGATATATAGAAAAGGCATTACGCTATATCTCAACGCGAGTGTGATGTAACGAGATAGCGTTCCAAAAATAAAAAGCTTATCTCAATACACACAGCGCCGAGTATCCCTGATTACACACTTCCGCGCGAGTGATCCATCCTACAGTAAAAAAGAGTCTGCTATAGGTAAACACTTGCACCCTCCTTCGGATTTTATCAGCGCACTCGATCTAAAACTTGCTGCACTTGTGCCTCGCGCGCACGTATATATAAAATACACATACACTCGAGGAAGGCGCGGCTTATCTTCGCACGGGAACGTGCGCGCGTCACGACTTGCGCCCTTGACACGATTCTGATGCTGATGATGCAGCTGCTGTGTGTTATATACTGCGCGATCTGTCAGTGACCTTAGACTCGGGGTGGTGTAAGCTTCCTGTATCCAGCTGCGACTGTTTATGTATGAACGTTCTTTATTTCTTTCTTCCTTTATATATATAAATTCGCACCTTTTGAACTAAAATTGCACATCAAGGTTAAGGCTTGAGAAATTCCAGAAACAATACGCTTTTTTCCACTCGCCGATCCATCACAGAAAAAGAAGCAGCAGCAAAGTCCCCCGATAATAATCATAATTAACACTTCACCTTTATACACACACACACATACACACACAGGCAAAGGATTAAGTATAACGACTCGCCCTAAAATTACACCGGCGATATCAATCATCCCCGAGCCGCGTATACATTTTTAAACGGAATTGCCGCGTATAATTACACGCTTTCTTCGCTGGCATACTAGGTATATACACAGTGTACTATAGCCGCGTGTGTATAAATGTATCGAGAGAGACGATCGCGTAAAACGAACGCCCCCGTGGGTTATACGTGCGCGAAAAACAAATACGGCAGACTTGCGGCTTTATCGTGTAATCTGCCGTCGAGAAAAATATAAGAGTCATTTGCGGTTTGTGGTTATACATACGATCTTTTTTTTTTTCAAGTTGACGCTTCCTTTGAGAAGCGATTCTCGGCGATTTGTGTATAGATTCGGAAGTGGCAAAAGATGGGAGATATGGACGAACTATATTTTAGGTTTGGTAATTGTGGGACTTTTTGTATCACCTCTTGGAAATTATATGGCGGTAATAACGTGCGTTTGACAAACGTTGACGCGTTTAGCTTTATCTATCCTATCGACAGTCAGTTTGATTGTATCGTCTTATTCAAGTCTGTTATATCTAGATGAAAATAACCCGTCACTGCGTAATTACACTCGTGAAAATTTCGACACTCGACTATTTTATCAAAGCCGATTACGAGCACTTGGATAATCACTCAATCGATGAAATTGAAAAAGCTCAAGTACACACTCGACTCAAGTCCTCTTCACTGCCAGCGCCTCAAAAAAAAAAAAATTTCCTTTTCTCGCTTTTATAAGAAGAGAGCTCTACATATACACACACACACATATATAGGTATATACATTCCACCTCGTCATTCCCTCCGCAGGCTCGCGTGGAATTATCGACATCTCGGCTCTGGAGAAAATTGTTTTTTCCGCCGTTCGATAAACCGTTCGTTTTACGAACAGTGCAGCCGCGCGCGGCGCCGATGTCCATTGTAAGAAGAGATTAGAATTGTTTTTCCGTTGTTGCCGCCTCTTCTTCTCTTTTTTTTCTTTCTCTCTCTCTCTCTGACCTGCAACGGCTTTTTAATCTCTCAACGCGTGTTTTAATACACGACGTTATAAATATGGAGATGACGGCGAAAGAGGCAACAATAATGGAACAATGTGTATGGGGAGCGTTACGGTTTTGGGATTTACATACGGCGATTGATAAGCCATCGGCCTGTGATGTGCAGCGTGTATAGTTTGGCTGGATGACGTATTGTTTTAGATTACGGGATGCGACGGACGTGTAGGGGTCGTGATTTATCGGGACAACAGATATACTGACTCGAGAGGTACATGATCGTATCTTTTAATTAGCGTGTAAGTAGTCGACGTGAGTGAGGAATTATTACTTTCGTGGCGCTGATTGAAAGTTTCGGGTGATTAATATGGATGGTATTGGGCGATTTTTTTTAATATCGCGCTAATATATGCAAGAAGCAAAAGAATGTTTTCTTGACTGTAATATGGTAGGCACTTCAGACTTTAGTTTGTCTTATAGGTATTTATCATCGTATTAAAACGTAATCTTTTTCATAATTACAAAGTTTACAGCAGTGGTATGTGTTACTTGAAATCGTGTAAAATAATAATTCTTCAAAATGGTTAGCACAAACTATAGGTACAACCAAATCAAATTTTCCATCAACACAGACAAAACAGTCGATGACAAAGCAGCGACTGGCCCACATCCCACTCGTTTCATCATCATAAACACGTACAACACACAGCACCGGCCTAATTCTCTCTCCATCTCTCCACATATAAGTCTCGGAAAAATCTCGAAAAATCACGTCCGACCTCATCCCCGAAGCCGTGCACGACATTCCATTTTTCCTCGTCACACACACACACACACACACACACATACACACCTCAGCAGGCGCACTTTCACTCGAAGAGCGGAGGCGTGTAATAATGCCTCGAGACAGCCATTGTGCGCGTACGGCATTGAAAAGGCCGGTGTTGTATGTACTTATGGCGAACGTGTGTCGTACACGAGAGAAAGAGAGGCCTTAAATCTCTTGTGTATAAGCTAGTTCTTTGATTGTTTGGCTTTTCTTCGTTTGCGCCTCTTCGCGTCGAATATTTTTCGATGTTGTTATTATCGTGTATGTGGAAATTCTATCGCTTAGGTCTTTGATCTCTCTCTCTCTCTGCGAATTTCAATTAATTAACACGGCTTTATATTACAAAAGAAGGTCTTATAATTATAGAGGAAGTCTATAAATGAACGAATAGCGCAAACGTTACACGATCCTTATCGAGAGGTCAGTGTCCGAAACCCACACGACAAGACAGCGAGTACAGGAACATGGAAAAATAAAAATCGAAAGCTCTCGAATCCACTTGTACGAGACCACACAAGCGTTTACAAGCCACTACACTGCAGCTATGCAAATATACACACACGGCTCTCGTAAATGACAACAATAACCCGGGAAGCTCGACTCGAGGACCATCACCGCGGCACTTTACCCCCTCGTCGAGATCTCGTCGCTGCTTATGTGGAATTGCGTTTGCTCATTATCGCGTATACACATGCAAAGCCGTCGTCGAATTTATAACGAAATCGTCACATTTAATCACGAAGAAGACAATGGCGTTTCAAAAGTGTCGTAAATCCACAATCTCATACAGTCAAATCTGTCACAACGTTCACCTTGCAGCAGCAGCAGCAGCAGCAACAATAACGAAACGAAGCATCTGACAAAGAGAGAAAGAGAAAATGAAGACACGAGAGAGCCGACCCTCCGGCGATAACGATCTCGACGATTATCTCGCTCTCGCTTCCGCGGGCGCGCGCACGCGGGTTTATTGTCCTCCCGCGCGCGCAGCCACTTGGCAGGTCGTAATATTTTTTCCGGCCATTCTTCGCGCACGAGGATTTCTTATTTGTGTTGCTGCTGCTGCTGCTGCTGTCTTGGCCAAGTGTTGCGCGTTGTGTGTGCCGAGGGTTATTAGGGATGTAAGGGAGGAGGGGTAATTGACCGCGAGTGGCGGAGAGTGTTGTCTGCAACCTTGTATTATTATATATTGTGTGCGCAGGCTTTTTTTTTCTTTATTTTTAGTACTTGTAGCTGAAGTTGCTTTTAATTTCATCATTGTTAGTTTTGAGGCTATAGAACTGTATACAAGAAAAGTATATATTACCGAGCGAAACTGATATAAAATGTGTAATAAAAAATTGCAATAAGCAGTGGTCCCACAACTATATTTTCAGTCAAAGTGAAACTTACGTATTATATATTCGTGTATGTGCGCTCGCGTGCGCGGAACTAACGACCTTGCTTGGTTCGTCGTACTCAGCTCTCCTCAGAGTATTATTATTATATATCGCGCGACGAGAGGCGACACACCGGCTACACCGACTAACGCGTTTTAAACGAGCCCGTGAATTATGAGCGACGGATTATCTAATCGCACGATATTGCGAAAGTCCTCTCTCACAATTTTCGGGGACCTTTGTTGTATACCTATGTGTAATATTTCAAGAATATACTCTCCATTTCGAAGGAGGTCGTCTATATAAATACACACTGGCGCATCTGACGACGACGCTACACTCGTGTGTTTATTGCGAAGTGATAATTGAAGTTTAATTCAGCGCGTATAGTGTTGACACCGCCCTCGCACAATTACGAATTCCAGGAGGCAAGTGTCTTGCAATTATAGACACGCAAAAGTCCTCGGAAAGTCTCAGGGCGATTCGATTATCCGTAGAGGCCGTTAAAGGAGCGTTTAATAATTGCGAGAGAATATCGCGCGTGTCTCTCCACACACTTTCTCCAAATTAGCAGTAAAACGGCGACACGTTGAGGAGATTCGTTTTTTTTTTCTTCATCTCGAGTGTAGCAGTGCTCTCGCTTTCGACATCGACGAGGAGGGAAAATTGCGGTCGAGAGAGGAGGAGGAGGCGAATTAGAGGAGACAGTCGAGCGAGGAATTTTCCGCTTTTCCACGGTATGAAGAGGCTTGAGGGAACGTTTTCTTTGAGAGAGTTTTTTTTTGAGCGGGTAGTGTTTCCGGGATTTAGATGGAGGAAACTTTGCGGCTTTGAGAGGAGTAGTTTTCATGATTTCTGGCTTTGTAGGTTATCATCGAGGTGTATTTTAGAGTATAGTTATTTGCGAATATTCCGAAATTAAAAATACGTCACATTTTGATGAATAAACGTATGCGCAGAAGTATATCGTTCAAATTTTTCAATTCCTTTACGTTTCACATTACCAGTACATTTGAAAACAAAAAAAAGATTCAGCGGTAACAACCTGAAAGAAAAGAGAATAAAAAATTCAAGCCCAAAGGTATGAAATCCAAACGAGACGAAAACAAACTAATAGTCCCGTCCAATTCGGCAAAGTGCCTGTGCGAATTTTTCCTCAACACGACATATCCCAAAATTCCAAGCTACCCACAACTTCAGGCTCATAACTATTTCACGCGCAAAAGCCATTTTTCGCGAGACGTGAATGATGCAGTGACAGCTTCGCTCTTCAAATATGTATACGAACTCTTGCGAATAAAAGTAAAAGCGAAAAGACACAGAAACGCGAGTGAAAGGACGTATTTATATTATTCAAGCGTCGTCATTTTTTTTTCGCTTTCCAAGTCGTCGCGGGAAATTAGGCTCGTCGGTGGCAATTTGACGAGTGGAGAGTATATTATATACGCGATGGTTAGTGCCTGATACGCAGCGCGAAATTGTGGAGAGGAAAGTTGCGCGATGGATTTGATATGACCGTGGATTTATGGCTATAAAAGTGCTTTTTAATACGGCTCGAGAGTATTATAATGAAACTGTGTGGCTAAAGTAGTTTTTAATCGTTAGAGCTATTCTTCGATAAGATCATCGAGTCGAGAATATAATAAAAACGCACACTGATGCACATATCCGGAAGAGGCTCGAATAAGAAGAAATCGCCGCGTCGATATAATCCTTTGCGAACATATTGCGTTACACGCAAGGACAAAGTAATATAATGCTTCCTTTGGTTAATACTTGTCCTGTAATTGCTCTTAGCTACTGATTCACTGTCGATCGTCGATCTCTCTTAGCGCCGGGAATGTGCTCGGCGGCTAATGAAGAATCAGTCCCTCGAAAGTCCCGCGAGAGAGCACAAATCACTGGAGAGAGAGAAGAGCAAGCTATATGTGCGTGCGGAGACAAGCTGAGATCCAAGTATTTACGGGATAATTCGATTCGGTCGTTCGCGCAAATATATACACGTGGTGATGTACGAGTCTCGCGAGACGCTTTTGTCTTTGCTTATATCGTCTGTCTTTATTCGAGCTTGTATCACTTTAATTGGATTATTATGCAGTATAGTTATTTCTTTTATTTTGACTCTAATGACATTGCTTTCTAGAAGAGAAAGCTTTGGATCGGTTAAATTTTTCACACTTTTTTCTGGTGCTGCTTTTTCAAGACTAAATCACGGGCTTGTATTATAGTTCTCCCATCTGCCGCTAGGTGGCCGGACAGTGTATTATCGTTACTCTCTATATAACTAGCGGGGTAGGCCATTCCATTAAGTAGGAATAAGTTTGCAATTAAGCTGATTCTACCGATTTTTCCTCTCGAAAACAAATGATTTCTATCAATTCAATCGTATTCTTTATCAGCTTCAAGCTATAATATATACGCAGTAGCGACGCATCTCTCGCGACATCATGATCGATCGTAATTGTATTCTCTTTCAAAAGAGAATATTGATTCCCTATGATATATATATACTCACACACATGACGTATGTATATATGTATCGAAGATGAAAAATGGCTCGCGCAGTGGCGGCAGCATCAGAGCCTTTATTGTTTCGCTGCAGCTAGCGCCCGACGATATCTCGCTGTAAATCTAATCGCAAGCGATACTAATGGAGCGAGATATACACGCGCATATAATAGTCGCTGGGAGTTATGGTTGTTTGGCCGCTGTTCCGCTGAGAGATTTATTTGCTTATACGAATTTCGCAAAGTTCACTTCGCTCGCGCTGGCTTTACTATTGAGTTGTGAATTATGGCGTATCTATAAGTTAAGATGTTGATTTTATGTATATGTATTATGTATATCATATAAAGGCTGCTTGAATGTAATTTCGAGTCATCACGGTCACGGGTCTTCAGAGCTTTCGAGGAAGCCGTGTATTATATACATTTTACAGCTGTCGCGTAATTAAAAAAGATGAAGGAAAACAGCGTATATAAGCCAGCTCTGTTTGTTCTCGAGGTTTTATTAATTTTCATGAAAAATATGAAGAAAGTTTTTCTCAAAGCCGTAGAATACTCTCGCACAAGTTCGCTGGATGTATAACCCGAAAATTAGTCAAATTCGCGTAATGACTTCCTCCCCGGTCTCCCCCAACACACTCGCGAATTCAAAGCGACGACTTTCGTCTCTGAAGTATGGAGAGAAAGATCGTCCCCCGAGTAATTTTCTGCCGCTATATGTATATAAAGAGTCAATTTCTCTCTCCCTCTCCGGGGACGACTAAAAGTTATTCTCCAAAGCAGTCTCTTTTCGAGTTTGCTTTCGAGAGCGCGATATTGTTTTTTCAAGTTCAACTCTCATAATGGATTTTAGAAAAGCTCTGGTTTCGTGAAAGTAGCATCAGCGGAAATATTCCAGACCTGCACCTGTCGACACTGATTCTCCCATCCTTTCAATTTCCGACGCTTCCTTCCATCGTTCATCTCTCTCTCTCTCTTTCTCTCTCTTCTTTGTTCGCGTCTACCCCTCATTATTCTTTCTCCGCATGTACGCGCTCATTTTTCTCTCCCCGTACACTTCTTCCTCCTTTTTTCCTCGATTACACTTGGCTCTCTACCTTCGAAGTTCCGAAGCTTCCTTATGGCTCGATCGTTATACAGCTCGCGCGAGAGGAAAAAAAGCCGCGCGGCGAATTTGACCTCCTTATAACCCATGGGAAAGTTCTTTGGCGAGAGATGGTCTTAAAAGATTTTACGACTAATAAAGGAGACGCGAACTGCATCGGCGAGCAAACTTTTCAGCGTTATAATCGCGTGCGTGTGTGTGTGTGTGTGGGCTCAGCTGTTTTTCGAGTGGCCGTTATCGAGAGGGCAGTTTCGATATTATATTTCATGATCTTTAGCGAAAAAATTACAATTCAAAGAACTTCTGCGTATAACTTCCAGGTCGCTCTCGCGCGGATCGATTAAAAGCGAGTATATATAGCTATATGCAAGCTTGAGTTTCTCCTGCGCGCTAACGAACCGCCTCTACGTTGTGGCTGAAAAATTCGACCTCGGAGAGTTCAACCTCCCCCGAAGCCGATGCGAAAACTTTCTAGAAGAAAACGCACTCGAAATTCAATCGCCTGGCCTACAGCTTCGGGCTGTTGCTAATATATATATAGAGAGAGAGAGAGAGATTTCGGAACGATTGTTCGCTCGAGAGATGATTTGTATCGAGTTAGCTTTGCTTGGAGTATTATTGTATGTTTTAATAACGCGCTTATATTGACTCTGGCTTTTCGTGCGCGCTCGCGTTCGATAAACTGTGCAAATATTGCGTTTACAAAGTGAAACTGAAAGCAACAGGTGGAATTTAATAAACTATTCCACTTTAGCTTGCGAGCATCTCAAGTATATACTTACACATTTTGCTGTCCGGACTTTGACGTATGGTATTTAAAATCTCGCGCACCGAATAAACCTTCATTTCGCTTTCGAGGAAACTCATTACGCCCTGCAAAAAAAAGCTACAATTTCCTCTCAACTGTTACAATTTCCTACTTTCAACTGTTACAATTTCCTCCGCAGCTGCGCTTTTTTCAGTATCACCCGCGAGACACTGCATCGATCGCAACCGGTCTGCCACTCGATCGGCCATCTCGGTATACGTATAACGATATAGCTAATTATTTTGAAAAAAGTGAGACCTCGAGCTCTTGAATTTTCGGAAACGCGAAGAGAAAGCGGACTAACGGTGTCAGTGCAGAGAGTATACACACACACACACATATATATAGTTGTTATTATTTCTGCTTTTGGAAGATCGAACCATATACTTGCACTCTTTTTTGCGACGAATATCCAGGCCGGATATCGACCTACATTTTTTAATATATTCCCGGGCTCTCTCGTTGCATTATCATAACTGTTTTCTCTCTCCGCCGCCGCTGCTGTCGACAAAAAATTTCTTCTGATCACCACAATGCATCACACATATATATACACACACCCAGCGACGTCGTCGTCACAGCACACGTATATATATATACGTCGTCAAAAGAAAGCAAGACTTTGTACCCGCGCAAAGCTAATTAAAAGCTTCTATATAGCTACCGGCAATAGTCGTAAAACTCGTATTCCCGCTACTATACTGCGACGATCGGACGTCCCCGCGTAAATTAGCCGTAATAGACGTCGAGCCTTAATGACAGCGTTCGACGCGTATAAAATAATTCACGATCGGGAAGTCGTCCTCGCGGAAAAAGAGAATAGCATAGACGAACACGTACTGCCGCATAAATAGCTTAACTGTCGCTGTAGCTCATACGCACTGCACTGCACTCCAGACGACAAGAAAGGAATCGAGCTTATTAGCTCTCTCTCTCTCTCTCTCTTATATATTATTTCTCCGAGAGCGGTCTGTGTATTAAGTCGACATTGTTCCTCGCGTCGATTTTCCAGGTATGCCTGCGCGTAAAATCGATACTGCGTAGGTATAACGTGGATAATCGCAGCTATACTTATATATATACACACACACGAGAGGCATAAATAATTAGCCGACTGATTAGAAGGAGAAGTCACTCCTTCGAAATTGATATCGACACTGTTATTACTCATAACTCAGGACAATAAATTACACGGCAAACTCCGCCGCCGCGCCGCACATCAGCTTCTCTCTATTAACATTCCAAGGGGGCGCATTAATCCGCGCGGTATTTATCCGCGAATCGACTCGACTCTGCTGCAAAAATCCGATGTATATGCCCTCTAATACGTGCGACGCCTGCGTAATTCAGCGGCGAGTGAGTCGTCGTGTTGTATATATACTGCACATGTATATGCGCTTAAATATAGATATACCGTTAATCGCAGCTTTTATAATACTTGCACCGCATCATTCGGTTGATCGAAAGTCCATACGACTCGTTTTCTAATTTTAGCCATCATCTCTTTGATGCTTTTGATTATACTTGGCGAAGTACCTGATGTAGGTGTATGTATATTTTTTAAAAACTGCAAATTACATGCATAAACATCGAATTAGCGAATAGCGCGCGATATATTATCTCGTGTAATATATAGGAAGTGGATATGAGTCGTTTGGATAATTCTTAGCGCGTGAGAGAGAGAGAGAACGTCGATAAAGCAAGTCTAATTGCCTGTCACGACATGTATACGCGCACAACAGTTGATTAGCTCCTACACCTCTCTCGATTAATCCCGAGATTTGAGAATGCCTTGTACTTAGAGGAAGAGGAGATCGAACGAGTCGATAATTAGAGGCGATACGAATTAAAACGTTCTCGCGGACAAAATGCAGCTTGTCTATAGAGATGATTTTTGGAAAAATTTGTAATGGACTATCGCGAGGATGTAATGGCTTTTATCGTGCTTTTGTGCAGGTGCAGAGCTGTTGGAGGAATGTGGGAAGGTGTACTATTTTGGTTTGCATTTAAGTAGTCGAGAGTGTGTTATCTCCGCTGATATAAAAGCTAACTTTTGATGTCCTGGTTCGCCGACGAAAGACCACTTCTCGATCAAAATTAAACACAAAAATGGCAATTTCACCCACGTAAACCCCCGTATCCGAATCGTTCGCACGAAAACGCACCCAAGGTCCCTCACCTCGGGGTCGACAACCTATCCCGAAAATCTTCAGCCCCTTATTTCACTTTCTCACCGGGCAATTAAGCCCGTCGCATGTGTATATGCATCGTGCGGGCAATTGATTGCCGGAGAATCTCGGTATCACGAATTGAATCTCGTGTGCATCTCTCGGCATTTTTTTTCTCTCTCCGGGCCGGGCTTCTTTTATTCATCCGCCGCCGCCTTTCTCTTTCTTCGCCCGTCGCCTTAATTCGCATCCGCTGCTCTTTCTTGCTCTCTTTTTTCATCGTGTCCCAAAACCTTTTTCGAGGGGAGACTGGTTCTCTCTGCTAAGTGTCTTTAAAAGAAGCTGCGCGTCTTCGAGGCGGACACGTTTAGGCCCGTAATTTGTCATATTTTCGATGGAGTTATGAGACACGAGTGTATTATATATATACCTACTGATGTTTCAATTTCCGTGATGATGCAGTAGATATACGAGCCGTATTACATACCGCGCACGCTTCGATTAAAATACCAAAGGGACACGATCCATTTAAAGTGAAAAATGCAGGTAAGCCGATCGAAATCGGCAAAACAAGGATCAACGCGGGCGCATATATAATAAATGCACTGGCTATACACACTCGATCCAATCGAAACGTGCAATTCATCATCGGGAGGACTACTGCCTACTGCAACAGTATAAACACGCGATCGACGTTACAAAAGCCGGATCCCGTAAATTGACGCTCTCTCGGCGAGCTTATCCGGCTCGAATCAAATCGCTGCGGCCTGTTGCGTATATATACACACACAGTAGACCTTTTCGGGGCTGGAAATTTTTAAGGGCGCGGTCTAATAATCCGTATGCATGTGTGTATATATACTGCACGAACGAGATTTATTAAGAGCGCAAACGAGCCGCGAATTTATACCGGCCACTACTGCTCGTATATGTATATGAATAAAACATAAGCGGGGCTTGTTTTTCGATGCTCCTTTTGAAATTGCACCGCCTCGCGCGCTTTTCTGCAGTGTATACACGGGGATTTGTGCGATGCATGAATTCAATAACCGAAAAAAAAAGGAAAATCTCGTTTACAGTTATATATTCTATGCACATCGGGATTACTGATGATTGACGTGGTACGAAAATTCTTGAGGTAATATTGAAAATTAGTTCCGGATGCAGAGTATCGCCGGTGAAAAATCAAAAGCGCGCAAACGTCCGTCGTAAATCCAGTCGCTATATGTATACGCGCTACAAAGTGGCAATAAATTTTTTCTCGTTATACTAATACCCCTGCGCCGGTATACAGCGCTCGACTTAACAGGCTCTCGACGTTTATTACAAATTAAATCAATCAGATGCGCTATGTAGCTATACTCCAGATTTAAAATTCAATCCGACACGGGCCGATCGATCATTAAATGCGACGTTGATTCGCACCCAAGAGCGAGAGAGAGAGAGAGAAAGGTGTGTCGAGCCGATTGCACAGCTGATTCGATTTTCCACGATGTGACCGGCTGAGCATACTGATGTATGTATGTATAGTGGGATATGGTTGGGGAGTGTTTATGATTTTTATTCTGAAAAAAATAATCTTAAAGCTGCATGTCTGATTTGTTGCGTGTCTTCTTGATTTGAATGAAATTTCGGGATTTAGACGTTTTAAAGAAATTGGTATAACCTCGACGAAACTACGTGGTAAATTATCTATTTATTTAATATGCATATATTGTGAGAACTAAATTTTTCGATTTCTTTATGTTTCAGATTACCAACACGTGAGTAGTCAAATTCAATATCATCATATCCTCGCAAGGTAATATCTACCTTTAAACTCAAGCCCATCCAAGTACACGTAATACAATACGATTCCTCCTCGAAAGCTAAACACACTCGACATCCACTCGCATTTCCCCTACTGATAGAACTTTCCGACTCTATATTCCGTTTCCCTCATCTTAATCTGCATTTTTACTCTCTTAAAAAAAATCAGTGAAAATTTACCATTTCACAGTGAAAAGTATGTCACTTTTTGAAATAGTGAATTTAAAAACAGGGCATATTCTCTGATTAAATTAATAAGTAAATTTAATTAAATTTATTTATTAATTTAATCAGTGAATATGCCCTGTTTTTTAAGTGAATATTCGCTATTTCAAAAAGTGGCTCGTACTTTTCACTGTGAAATAGTAAATTTTCACTGATTTTTTTTAAGAGAGTAGGCCTGTATTTTTAAGCCTGAATACTTGGGCCGTTCAAGCTATAGAACAGCCTGCGACACATCTTTAACCAAATACCATACATAAACGCTCCTTTATACTCGGTCACGTACTCAGCCAACGCGTCACTATACGTAGTCTAACGCAATTTACACCGACGCGACGTGTAATGAGCTGGACGCGCAGTGTACGGTACCGAGTAATACGCTTAATATGTACGAGCCGCGCTCCAAAGCGAGTTTTATCGATTCGCAATTTGTCGCTCGATCGACGCCGCGGTTGCTCGTTTTCTATACAAAACAACGTTAATACACTGCTGTTCGATTTTTCCCAGCCGTCGTAATGGCTTTTCCAAGCTATACTCGCAAACAAAAAAATTCAGCCATTCAAAAACGAAAAAGAAATCCGCGCGAGGCAATCAGTCGCTAGAGAACAATTAAACAAAGTCAACCGAATTGGAAACACGCAGCAGCTGTACACCCGATATACGTCGCTGATTTTCCGGCAGTGCGCGCAGCTGTTATGCACGCGATAATGCGTCGGTGTGTACATATGCACGCCTACGCGCATTTGATATTCAATTTCCATTCGTTGTTCGAGTGACGATGACGAGCCGAATTAATTCACGGGGAGAGAGATACCCGGTCATTTTTAGGATGGAAACGCGATATCGTATTAACCGACGCTCGCTGAAATCCATTGCGGTGAGGACAGTGTTTTGCTGTAGTTGCCCAGAGGAGAGGAAGTGCGGCGTTGATTCGGTGAGTCTATGCTCCTGACGGACAGGTCTAAATGGTTAATTCGAGCGTCGTTCGCGGTAAGTGCGTGGGGATGATATATATACATATATGTCTATTGTCTATTATAGCGATTGCTATTATTTAGTTTAACCATATAGAACGATGAATCGCGTGATTTCGATTTTTTTCGCGAGTCTCTTAATTATACACACGAATTCACCGAGGCAGGATTATTAAGTCAGCAGGCGCTAACGCGTGTATATATTCAGCGGACTTATCTGAATCTAAAACGGTGCTCTGAAATTAAAACAACGCGAGAATTAACGCCGTGTTTATATGGTTAATTCAATTTTCTTATCTGTGCACGCGCGTGCAGCAACACAACGAAAACCCGTTGTTTATATATATACATTATTTAAAGCGAAAATCAGATAACGAAAATTTTGAATTCACCGCCGGAATTTCGAATTCAAATTTGCTGCACATAACTTTTATATATACTTGTTAATATCGATCACTCTCTCTTTCTCTCGCAGAACAATATCTCAAAGCCTTCGCTTATAAACCCTATACTAAAGCGCTTAAACTATATTATACTTTTTCGTATAGGTATATATAGACACGCAGCCAGCCGCGACCGAGTGTGTTACGGTACCTCTACACACTCGGAGGAGATGTGTTCATCCACGCACTTTTTACTCCCGCGATCGGGAATTATTTGCACATATACGTCTGTCCCTTGTACATATATAATACATATATGCATATACACACATAGACTCGTTAACGGCTAGATTATGCGCAGTGTCTATGGGATTGTTTTATTGTCTAACGGAGAGAACACACAGACATCCTTTAAAGGCGCTAATCGACGCACATAAGCCCGCTGTGTATGTGTGTGAATCGCGTCGTGCGCAAAAAAAGCGACAGCAAGCGGTTTTCCAATTCTGCATTTATTATATATGCGATGCTTAATTACTCTCGCGATGGGAGGGGGGAAATGAAATTTCATTGTAAAAAAACGGTAAAACCCGGAGAATTTATTTATGTCTATATATAGACGCGTCGCGGCAAATTGACGCGACAATAATTTATCCCTTCGGTATATGGTGTATATGTATATATACTGAAGCGGAATTTCAGTAGCGAATCGCCGCGAGGATGTCACTCTCTCGTATGTATGTGCGGGTACATATAACGGTGCGGATTCCGGGGCGAGGAAAAATCGAGGAGCGAGGATAACCCCGCATGTGTAATGCTCCCGTACGTCTACTGATGGCTGACAGAGCGGCTGTGAGTAGATTTATACATGTATACATCTATAGACACGTATATGGCTAGCTCTGCTGCTCGGGGTTAGCGGTGCGGGAATTTGCTTATTACCGATGCCCTGCTTACCTGGATGGCTGAGAAAAGTTTGTTGTTCTTGGCGAGTCTTGTCCTGTTTTTTTTATTTAAAAAAAAGTAGGTTATGGAAGAAAATTAGCATATGGATCTCTTGATATATTGTTAGTGTGTCATGCTCAAGCTGTAACTATTTTAATAAAAATAGTTACTTACACGTTGATCATTAAACTGAAAAAAGATTTGAAATAATACACATAAAAGGAGCAATCAAATTAAATAACGGACATCCCTAATAAATTAAGTTATAGCATAATCTTAAATCCGAGGTGATTTTGGGATTTTGGATTTGAATTGGATTTCAACTCATAGAATATATTATTGTCACGAATGAACTTAACACTGTATTTCTCACTACATTAGCCTGATTTCACTACAAAAAGAATCTTATCAATATAATAGTGCAAAACTCAAACAGACTCCTCATCCATAGGATACCGTCGATTCTTGCTTGCTTCATCCATCATTCTTTTATAGATCACGTAAATAGCAATACCACCGCACACAAGCAGCACAAACATATTGATACCGAAAATGCACCAACACCACTGGCAACAGCAAAAACAACTGGGCCGACATTCTCTTCTGCAAGACTGCTGGTTCGGAGGCACATTTGCTCGCGACGACCTCGTACTTTTCGTGGTATCCAATGCTGCAGGTGAGAGAACGGAATCATCGTCAGGAACCGAAGTTTTGTCGAAATTTGAAGCCATCCTGTGATTGTGAAATTCCGACATTTTATCTCGACTGATGATGGTGTAGTGTCGAGGAGATAAAGTGGAACTAGAATGTAGCTTTGAGCTTATCCCAACTTTATTAGAATCCTGTGTTGTGATAAGAATATTAGATATTTCGATAAAATATCGATGACTATCAGCCGTCGATAAACTTTATTGCGAAAAAAACTCATCCAAGCTGTATACGTACTTAACACTAAAAAAATGTCAAAGCAGCTGGTATTATTAAGTCTCAAAATGATTAAGAAGCGAATTTGATTGATGACACGAGTTGTTTTAACATTGACACTGAAAGAGCAATGAAGGAGAATATAGGCAAAAAGAGAAACGTAATTTAAAAAATTCATATTATCGCTTTACCCTACATTCAAAGTCCATAATATGAATTCAAAATACGAGAGCTACATTTGAAACTGCAAACTACAGCTTTCTTCACCAGTAAAAAATTTCTGGATCAAATTACGAGCGCTGATAAAATAGAACCAGACCGTTCTTTATCTGAAATAAATAGATAAGATTGCAAAATTTACAATATTATATTTAAGCGCGCAGTATATAAGGAACACAAAAGTAAGGTTTTTAAAAATCACAAATGTTTTTATTCATACAACATTTTTAAATCGAAATGGTAAAAAAAACTTTTTAAAGCACGAGCACAATTATTTTAGCCTCAACAATAATAATATTATTCACTCCACATGTAATTATACTGCATCCTAATTATTATCCTGGCAATTATAACGATAAAAATGATAAAAATGGACAATATGCAACGACGACAACAGCAGGAATCCTCGACCTCGCTTTGCTCTCGGTTATTGTTTACAACGACGACCTGATGCTGCTGAGGTGGTGATAAAGTCGGTGTCGTCGGCTGTTGGATAACCTGGACGATATACGGCGGTGGCGGAGGCACGTGGGTGTACAAGTCCTCATACTGATGGCTCTGCTGCGGGATGTTGAGCACCGCTGGTTGAGGTTGAACATGAACGTCTTCGTAAGCTGGAGGAGCCGACGACTCTTCGTCCGAAAGTTTCTCGTAGGGGGCCGACATGTAGTATAAAGAAACGGTTGTGCAGTGGAGTTTGTTTTTGCAACGACGAACGTGACATTCGTGCTATATACACTGAGAAGACTCGATGAAGTATAACTGGCGAAGCCTGGGTGCGGATGCAAGCGAGATGATAAGAAGGATGGAGCGATAAGTGGTCGTGCTAGTATAAGCGGAACTGAAGTCAGGTTTATTTTTTTTTTTTGCACATGGATGAATTTTTTTAAAATGTCACTTTGAGAGTCTTTGTCGAGGTTGATCAATATTTATAAACGATAATTATTTTAGTGGAGTTTACAATAGAAACGCAAAATTTAGCTGCAAATTTTACAGTCTCGTATTCTCAATGTTGATTACTAGCAAATACCATCGTTTTGTTTCGAATTAGACGTTTTGTTTAGAAAGACTAGGTTAATACATTACAACGTTGCTTCTATATATTTACGCGTATAAGCACGTACATGATACACTCGTCGCGTTCGGAGTGAGAATTCTTTTCAATTCAAAAATAATACCACGACAAGGCTCATTCTTAATGCAAAAGAAGACTACAGATAAACAATATCAAATCACTACACTTCGTACTACACATCAACTCATCCGTATATCAAGTATTTAATGCCCACAAAAATAATAATACCGACGATATACGCACAACACTTACAACAGCATTCCAAGTATACATCGTCTTCTTTATTTTTATTTTCATCCTGGACGATGATAATGTGCTCCGACCGTTATTGCGTAGATCCAGGTACCATAACGTAGTCAGAAGATTGATCAGGAGCCATTGGCCGCTGTGGTGACGCGACGAAAGTGTTCGACATTACGCAGCTGTTACCAACTTCGACGTGATCTTGCTTTCGACTGAGCGATGTTTACAAATGGAAGGAGAGTATATAATAGAGAGAAGAAAGAGGCTATATCGAGATTTCCGGAGTATTGAACTGCTGGGTTATAAGGAGGCATTGAGAGGAGCGTAAAAAAGGGCACAGATGAGCGATTCTTGTCAGAAATGGAGGTCTTATCGAAAAGTGATATTTCAAAGATTTTAATTAACGTTATACTCCCGAATTTCAATTGCTCAATTCATAAATAAATAAGCCGAGTTGCTGGGTTATTTTCTTTCCAGGAAAACGATAGCATTAGTGGGAAACTGATGGGTACAGAGTAAGGTGATAAGGAGCGGAAAGAGAGAAGCTAGATTGTTGTGGCAGAAAATTCAAATACTTACTTTCTCTGTATACGCATTTATAAATATGAGTTTTAGAAATTTTTTAAATATAATCAAAAATGAAATCAAATAAAAACAAACATGTGTACTTTTCAAGCACATTCGTCATTTTAATTCCGTAAGTAATATTGTAAAAACAAACCATACAGAAGGAATGAAAGAAAACATCGTACATATTAACTGAGCGTCATACATATCGAGTTACACACACCCGACGTCTTTGTCTCGAAGAAACGAATAGGTACACTTGGCTGATTTTGCAAAATACTTTTCTCGGAATAAAGTTATATTCTTTCGCGCTTAATCTGCGCATGCAACAAGAGAAAAATTCTTAAAATAGGTGATTATTCAAACGCATCAAGCGCAACAATTTGAAAAACAAAAATCAAATGACGGCTTTTACAAATTTGAAACACAAAAACAAAATTACCGCTTTTTTTCAATAAACACAATGAAAACCACAACGCAAACTTCATATAATCGGTAAGGAGCTTCTACCGAACACTTCTCATGTAAATCACTATCACTCTTCGAACACTAGCGTGAACCGCCAACTGATCCGCCGATGATGATAATAACCACGATTATGAAAAAGACGCAGCAGAAACGTCGACACCAGATACCGCAGCAGGGTCTCTCAACAACAACGGTATCCCCTGGACCATGATTGTTGACGACGACCTGTTGCACAGGCGCTGGAGCCGGTGTCGCCGCTGGCTGGATCATCTGGACGATGTAAGGAGCCGGTTGAGGCATCGGAGCACTATAGCCCTGAGGATAATACGGCTGCTGAGGTGGTATGTTGTAAGCCGAATGTGATGGAGCTTGAACTTGGTTGTAATTAGTTGAGTTTTCAGGATGAACCTCGTTGTAAGCCGGAGGAGCTGATGCAGGTGTATCGGGCAACTCCTGGCGATCGGTATTAGCCTTGAATTTCTCGTACGGAGCCGACATGATATTCGGTTTTGATATTGTGTGTACTTTGGTCTATACGATGTGAACTCTACGAAGACTGAAGTTCGTCTGAGGCGAAGCAGAGGATCGTATGGGCTTCGTCGAGTTACGCGGTTGACGTAGGCTCGGTGCTATGTGTGTAAGCGAGACGATAAGGATGGGGACGAGGCGAAATCGAAGGAGCCAAGCGGTCTTTGTTCGCTGATGCTGAAACAAAGTTAGACTGGCTTTCTTGATTTTTAATTTTACGCTGCGCCATCTATTTGGAATTATTTCGCGCAGGGGACTCAAGGTATACATATAGTCGAGCTGTATTTGTTTTGGATTGAATGATATTGGTCGAGGGAAAATTATTGTCTTGTTTTGAAACAAGTCGATTCTACTAATAGATATTCAGAATTAATATTTCGTGTTTTGGAGTCAAGGTGGTGCTATACTGTTTTCCTTGATTTTGGATTGGATGATCGAAGGAGAAACAAAGAAGATCAATTCTTGTAACGTGTGGTCATTTATTTTACTGCGATTAATTTGGAGTAGTAAAAAAAATATCTATACGCAATTGCGTCAGACTCGCTTATGTACACAGCACTATCATAGACTTGAGGAAAACGCTGTATAGGACAATAGACGCAACTGAGCATCGGTATATCAGTTCGACTCGCGGATGTAAGCGAGAAGCGATACGGATGTATGAAGATAAAAATCGTCGGAATGCGATGCGCATTTATTGCGCATCATATTTTGAACAGGCAAAAGCAAAATCTGAATCACGCTCGAACTGACAAGCAAGAAAAAATTCACTAATTCACTTCTCAATGCTTGCAGTAGCACTTACGCACGTACTCTACGTTCTTTTCACTCTTATCCCTAAAAAAATTACCCAAACAAAACAAGTCACTCTCTTCGCAACGTCGCGCTTATTACGCCGTATATTATAGGATAATAACGCTCGATCCCCCTGGAGGCACCAGAACCGCATATAAAGCACGCCGGTCACGATTCCTCGAATTTTTTCATCGGCCGCTGCGCGAAAAATGCGTGGGCGAAAAATGGAGCGGTCGCACAAGAAAAGAGGAAAAGAGATAAAGGCGCAAAAGCGTCCGGGGACCAGAGGAGACGAGATAAAGGATAACAGGTCGGGACGGATGAAAGAAATCGAAAGGGTGATGAGAGTATTGCTACGGCTATGGATGGTATGTTGTACGTGCGAGAGAAAGAGAGCAGACGTGTGAGATGACAAGTAGTAGCCAAGGATATTTAGTGACTTAATTTTCGGAGATACGCGAGCTGAATTCGGTGTGGCTGTTTTTATTTGTGTACATATAGACAATTAATATATACCTAATATAAACTCAATTTTCAATGTCGACGTACTCGTTACAATACGGCGGGAGATTCAAATCACAAACAAAACAAACAGAACAGCTTCCGCGAAAAGCCGAAACTGTCAAGATCTAGCTATAATATAATACTACCTCGAAAAAAAAAACTTTCCCCGCTCGCACGTGCAGACGCTGGAAATAAATATATACGCGCTCGCACGCGGAAGATTTATCCGGACGCGCGCGCGTGTGTGGCGATGATGTATTTTTGACAAATCGTCCTGGCGCTACGCGTTTTTTTCTCTCCTCTCTCGACATGACAAATCGAGCGAAATGGCGAAATCACGAGGTGTATACGTGCGAGCGACGCCAAGATTTCGGATGAATTATAAACGAGAGGCGAAAACGGATTTGATTGTTCGAGTTTTAGCATTGTATAAGGATTTAGAGCTGATGCGGATAAACTGCGATTGCTGATGGATCGATATTATAGGTGTAGCTGCGTAATGTGGAGTTATGGGAGTGTTTAGCGCTGCGGGATAATTTGATGGACGACGAGATCAATGATGATACTCGTGAGTGTATAATGCTATTATGGTTATATAGGCGAAGTTAGTGTCGAGCAAAATATTATTAATACTTCAAAAGTAAATCCAAACCAGCTGACACATTTCATATAAAAGCCGCAGTTATCCTCGTGCGCGAGGCGCCAACAACGTACATTACTTTAACAGCCGCCAAACAGCAAACAGTCATTACGGTAAAACTCGCAACGAGTAGTTTCCCACTATATACAGCGTGAAAGCTATATACTGTATGCATAAGTAATCGCTTCGTAATTCGCCTCTCCAAATGAAACCAAGAAGAGAAAAAAAAAATTGTAATACACAAGGGATGCTCCCGTCGTTCATTCCCGTATAACCAGGAGAGAAGACAAAAAAAATGAAACGTGCCCAGACGCGTTAACCGTTATGTGTTCTCTCTCTCTCTCCGCAATGCGCTCACACACGTGTGTGTATGCGCGAGTAGGTGCACGGAGATATGGAACTGCGGCCGCCGCAGCATATATACACACGCCTCTAATTTTGAGGCGCGCGCGCGCGCAAGCGGCCGGCCCTGACCTTGAATGTTGCTCCGAGAGAGAGAGAACTGATGATGCTGATGCTGTTGCGGTGCGGGAGAGAGGAGGCTATGCGAGCAAGTGCAGGTGATAGTGTCCTGGATTCGATGAGGTGATGTGCTTCTTGCTATGGGATATATTTTGTTTTTATGCTGTTTCATTGAAACATTAGAGCTTGACTTTCGGAAAAAGGAGTTTTCTCTCTCTTTCCTTTTGGAGGATTGTGTACGAGGTGTCAGGTTGAGTTTTGGAAAAATTATTGTGCTTTTGAATTTTACGAGTGCAATTTTAATTTTCATGCATATATTGTATGTAAATACAGTTTCGGTGTTGTACAGAATTTACATGCACGAAATAAAAAATACTGAATGAGTTTTAATAGCAAATGAATTATTTCGTAACCAAAAGTATATAAAATATTTCTTTTCTTATAGTAGATTGTGCAAATTTTTTGTTATTGACAATTAAAAAAATTTTTATTCTATTGTTATTATCACATCTTCTACTCTAGAATGAAGAATTAACGCGCATAGAATAATAGAATTACTAAATAACACTTCAAAACTAATTGTTTACAATACGCCCAACCAAGACAGTATTAGTTGGCCGGTCGTATTCCACAAAGTTCTGTGTTAAAATACAGCCAAACCCCATTTCTACGTAATCCAATCCCTACCAAATCCTGCACACAAAAAAAACGTTTAAAAGCCACCAAAAACTCTTATCCCACTCCAGAAACTCACTGGCACTGCAGCCCGATGTCCTTCCCTCTTCTCCACAATCACCTGGTCGACTTGGAGTAGGAGAGATGGTCAGCTATAGCGGCGGCACACCGCGACGTGTATACGCGTCTTACCGGTCGGCCTCTTCAGTGCGAGTTCGGCTTCCGTGCCGAGCAACCGATCGCCACTTTCAAATCTCCCGCCTCGACGATCTATCGCGCGTGCGCGCTTCCGATTTCTCAAAGTTTATTCAATAACGCTCCAACAAAACTGTGAAGTGACTCTTTTTAATTCAATCTACAATCTACAATCCTCTGTACGAATTAGAAACCAATAAAAAAAGAAGAATAATATATCGGCAAAACAAAAACGCAGTTCGCTACAAGCCATCGACTTGCAAAAACAACCGTGGGGAAGAAGAAGAAGAAGAAGAAGGAAGAAGAGCGGCCGAGTGGCATGCGGATCATTGGCTGGTTAAATTGCCGGCGAAGAAGTCGAGAGAGCCAACGCAACGTCTGCGGCGGCGGGTCGAATCGATACCGAAGCGCTACGGAGAGAAATCGTGCGCCGCCGAAAGCCGCGCAAAAAGGAAGAGGATCTCGCGGGATCTTTGACACTCTACGTGCCCTGCACGCGCTATACATCTTCTCTTCTTCAAGGCGTGGAACTGCGCTCGAGTCTCTGTGTACAGAAGGATATTAGATTCGATTTCCGAGCGAGAGGAGAATTGGTATTATTGTTTAAAAAAAAGTTATACCTGAATTCAGCTCTCGACTCTCACGGAATCTTATATATCGACCGGTCAATTAACGTTAAAGTCCGTGGAAAATCAGTCGAGATAGAAGAGGCCAGACAAGGAAAAAAGCACAGCCGCCGTGATAAATTCCAAAAACCAGGCGTAAAACTACAAATTAACGGTACGGATCAGTAGCAGAAATGCTTGGCGCTGATAGCGGAGCTGCTCCTGCTGCTGCTGCTGCTGCTGCAGCCGAGAGATGCAACGCCGCCGATGAGAACCGGCGCTTGTAGTCAGCCGTGCGCGCACACGTCACAAGCTCGCTGCGGGCATTAATCGACCTCTGACGACGACGACGACGACGAGAGGCGCAGATATTTCAATCGAATTCATCGCAGTTTATTGTAACTTCTCTTTTTTAACGTTATTATATTGTTTCTTGATTTTTTATACATTGTCGAACAAAATTTAATGTCGATTTCTCCTCGATCGTCACACTCACGGCAAATATCGCTAAACAGTTCAGCGAATATTTATAACGATGTAAACTCAAGATTAAGACGTCTGTATACAGTGAAAACTCTAAATTACCTCCCCATTAGACTCGCGAACTTTCCACTCTCGCGAATACCCACATCACACATACACTAGCTTGTATAGAAAATACGATCGCTCGGTTCGAATCAGAGAAATCATTCTTTCGTGTAAACTTAATTGGACGTAAACGCGATTCCTCGCGCGGCTCTCGTGGTATATAGTTGCACACAGTAGAGCCGATTAAAGCGGTCAGACATACTTGGCTCTTGCCGGAGAGCAGAGCTTTTACTCGAAACGCATGTATCCGAAAAGTATACAGCTAATGACGAACGTTATTAGGTCATCAGCTATAAATATCGATTTATTGTGAAAAACCGATCGAGAGCCAATCTACACCCTCAGAATATGCGTTTTTTTTTAATATTGTCCTCGACTTCTTTGTGCCAGCTTTGTGGAGAACGACGGTAACGAGTTTGTCTCTGCAGTAGACTCCCACGCCGTGTCAGCGAGATGCCGCACACATGTATATAGGTGTCCTTTGGCGGCTTGTATGTATATATAATATGGCCTTCCGGGACGATGCGCATCGATCTTTCTAAAGTGCAGCCTATACTTATTATGATATGTCGCTGGGGTTAATTGACACGTATGCGCAGGTGGATGAAAAATATTTCTTTACACATACATGCGTATACACGTACACGTGTTTAACTGAAAAAACAAACGCAGCTTTCTCTCAATCATCAGCCGAAATGTCGGTTAAGCACACGCAGCTTAAACACACGTATACATACTGTCTCTCTAAACAGTCGCATGTAAATCACGGCGACGGCGGCTACGTGAAATTACACGATCAGCCAGCTTGTCAGATGTAATATTTCCCGCTGCAGAGCCCGAGTGTATAACAAACTTAATTCGTCCGCCGCAGCTCGTCCTTAATTTCCTTTTCTTCTCTCTCTCTCTCTCCTCTCCGTCTATTGCATGTATATTACACTATATGTATGTATATATAGACACAGAGAATGCGCGTTTACCGAGAATCCGTGTAAATTGTTAAAGTGTCTTTTCGGGTCAGCGCGCGTAATTAGCATAAATGCAAGCCTGTGTGTATGTGTATATATGTGTGTGTGTGGATAGAGAAGACTCGTGAAAGTCACGTGCGCTTTAATGCGCCCCGTAAAATTCCCCGCGTCGTCCTTTTATCCTCTGTATTTTCTGTGTGTATGTGCTATCGTTAGCCTTTTTCCGTCGTCGATTTAATTGTCACGAGAGAAAAGAGAGATGTTCGTTTTTTTTATCGATTAGCGACTGCGTCTGTTAGGTCGAGATTTAAATTAATTGCTTGTCAGATTGATGGAATGTGTGGGAAACGATTTTTGAGAAAGTCGCGCGGGAAAATTGAAAATATTGACTTTGTTGAAAAGTTGTCAGGGCTCTCGATCGACAGTAGGCAGAATAACTGTTTGAAGATTGAAATACGCCGAGTCAACGTCTGCATGTGGTTATTTTAAATTAAATTCTTTTTTTTTCACTAAAATCAACGTACATGAGAAAGCTTTTTACTTTGTTGATATGATTTTTAATAATCCCTTTGACCCTCTTATACGTGATAATATACTATATACACCTCTAAAAAAGCTCGGCTATAAACGACGGGTGCGAGTTAAATCTGGCTCTCTTTCTCGCCAATGAGAGAAAGATGTGGAACTGGTGACGAGCAAGTTTTTGCTAACTATACTCATGCTCCACATCTGCTCGCACAGGATAGTGTCGTGTGCGAGACGGGCGTTTTCCATTCGGATGTGTGTGTGCAATGCAGCCAACGAGAAACCATTCGACTTTTTCTTTCTCTCCTGCGACGACTTTATGAAGACGATAAGTAGTAGACTACGTGCTAGGAAATTTTCTAAAATCCCGAGATGCAAAGAAACGCATGTTTCTAAGCTGTTTGTATACGAAACTGAAAATTTTACTCTGTTATACAACAATGCTTGCACGCCAGAAGAATAATAATAATTCTCTCCGGAGAGCCCCATAAAAAACGGTAAGCAAAACGGAGGCGCCGCAGGAAAAGTTAAACGAAAACGGAATATAAATCCGAGTCCGAAAGTTGCCGCCGCGAAACTCATAAATACAGAGCTACTCAAACACACGCACACACACAAGTGCAAAACGAGGGTCGCCGGCGCTGAGGAGAGAGAGAGAGAGAGAGAGAAGTATTACGGAAGTGTCACAACGGTAATAAATAACTGCGCGCGATCGACACCTTCTTTACTTCCACAGCGCTGGGAGCTTCTGTTGTATACTTATCACACCGGCGAAGAGAGGCTTGTAATATACGCGCTCTCCGGGAATTTTGCGGAAAAACTTTCTTTCTTCTTTCGTCTCGACTGATATACTAGTTTTATAATAACGACGAATCGTCCTATTATAGCACCGAGTGAAATAAGCACACACATACACGCACTGCAGTGTGATTTATATATACAATCGCGTCGACTATTTCACTGTAATTAAACAGCCAAACTTCCGTAGCGCGGAAGCAAACGGTACACACCGCAAGAAGAAGAAGAAACCGATCGACACCTCGTCCGACGGTCACGTTTGCATCATACGGTACTCTCCTACTGCTGCTGTCCGCGATATCACGTGCGTATATATATATATATACGTATACATACGCGTCGTGTTTTATAGGAGTGAGAGGTAGGACGAGTGAGTTTACGAGGGAGATTAGGAAGACGCTCGCGCAGGATCGTCCGATTTATATATATGTGGGGCTCGTTGGGGTGAGTAATTTATTCAGCTGCATATCGCGCGATAATAATAAAATTAAATTTTGAGGATGAAATTGAAGTCAGTATATATAAACTCTTTCAACGATTTAATTGCTTTTGTACCTACGCTTGCAACTACTCCCACGAGAAAAGCTATAACTACTCTTATAATTCGCAAATTATTATATAGTGACGTCCAGCGCAGCATCACGTCATTCCATCCGCTGCAGACACACACAAACACGTGATATTTTGATTTTCGCCGGCTGAGCCGGTGCTCGTTCTATTTTCGTCGAGCCTTTTCCTCGACGCTCCTTGTCTTTGGCCAGCAGTATAGCGGGCGTCTCTTTCCGTCTCGCTCTCTCGTCGGCTCTTCCCTTCTTCTATTGATCGCGCAAGAGAGCTCGAGCTCACCTGGCGCGGCCGTCGCTGCAGCGGCAGCTCTCTCTCTCTCTCTCGTTGCACCTTTAGGTGTATTAGAACGTGGACGGAAAGTTGGTGTTTTCATCGAATCTTTTATTTTTGATATCGGATGTTTTTATCCGAGTCTTATAAATTATATATATAAGTTTCAGCGGGTATATCGTTTAAAAAGCCATTACGACGCATTAAAGCTCCATTTAGCGGGTCTCGCAAAGTTAATTAGAAAAAATTGCGACGTCGATCCCGCGTACACACAAGTGTCACATCTTTTTCCAATCATTTCAAAGCGAGATTGTATCTGGAAAAATATTGCCGCTCGCTGGCTCACCAGGGTATATTGAATCTTCGGCGTTGTCTACTTTAATGAAAAAAAAACAACGTTTGTAAAGGTAATTTCTTTAGAAAGCATATTTAACGCAATAACAACAACAACAACTCGACAATCCCGTCATCCTCTCTTCATCCCACGGCTCTCAAACGAGGTGACCAGGTCCGCTCCATTCCATCCCATCGGTCAGCTTTGTCGGATCTCCTTCTTCCTCTCTACTTTACTTTTTCTCGCGGAGACACGGAATGCCAGGCACTCGCGTGTCACTTACAATACGGCTCTCTCTCTTTTGTTTTTTCGCATCGGAAACACTTTGCTCCAGCATAGGCCCTTTGTCCCCGGCGCGACAAACTTTCCCGGAATAAGGGAGTAGATATATAGGTCTGTATACTGTTATGACGGTGATGCGAGTGTATATAGATATACTTTCGGAGCTTCTTTTTTTTTGCTCCTTATTCTCTGCGCTCTCCGAGGATGAAAGTGCGAGCAAATATTTGCGACGATTATAAAGTCGGATCAGCGTTGTTTGCGCGGGAAAATTCGAAAAAGCTGTCACATTTCTGTACCCCGTATATATATATATAGAGTGTTATTCTATGATTAGAGCATTGTTTGTACTCTCAACGCGCGCAGGAAGATCGAATATATAATGTCGCGATAACACTTTTTTCAGATAACAATTACTTACGACAACGCGCGTGTATATCACTTTCTAAAGCTCGAGTATTAGGGAGAGAGAGAAAAAAAAGGCTGTACCCGATTCCTTAAAGCGATAAAAAAGTAAAAGCGCTATTATCCGCACACACTGCAGAGTGAGAGATACTTCAGACACGAACACTACAATGGATTAATAAAGAAAAAGCGCCCCCTTGAAGAAAGTCGGAACTTTCCAGCCGACTCGAGAGGCTCGTTTCAATCAACCTTAAATACGATATATGTGCAGTGTGTATATATATGCGCTTGACCACAAGCTATATAACGGTCGCGAAATTCCATTTTGCCGCGGAAAACGGAACGTGTGTGTGTGTGTGTTGTTGCTCTCGAGAAACCTCAGAGAAAGAAGAAGAAAAAAACGAGCTCTTCGTCTAAGTATATATATATATATATATGTATGAGGGGATAAGTGAGGCGTAAAAGTCGCCGCTGCGGTGCATTGTGAAAGTTTCCATTATATGCGCCGCGTATATACGTTTTAAGGAGATTCTCGGTCGCGCGCGCGCGCGCGGGGATGCTGTATATATGCGCATATTATAATAAGAGAGGATGAGCGAAAAAATTCGGGGTATTATATATAAAATATATATATTTCAAGAAAATTGTGACGTTTTTATAACGGAACGTCGTGTGTGATGTAAGAAAAGGACTCGTAATAAGTTCCGAAAAAAAGAGGAAACTGTTATTCTCCGGGAAAAAAATGCAGCCGCGCGACGGATTTTGAATTATACTCGGAAACACTGCAGCCAGCGAACGAACCCGAAAATCGCGCGCGTATTACAGATATACCGCTATATAGCAGCACTTTCCGTTTCTGTTTTTCGTATATACCTCTAACAGTATATGTAACCGCGCTCTCTGTGTGTTTGTATATATATAGAACCGCACTTACCGAGAAAAAAAGGGAGCCAAGCAAGCAGGTGTATAAGTATATACGCACACGTGCTTGGGAGCAGCGGGAAAACTGGTCCCCGCGCCTTAGCTATGAATAGAATTAATGGCCTTAGGCTCGTCATGGAATCTCGATCGTGACGGTTGCGCAATCTCGCGATGTTCCATTTGTTTTCTTTTTTTTCTATGGTGATGGTAATCGATTCGCAAGACTGTGATGATCGAGGTGATGATGCTTGTCGTCTTGATAAGGTATCGATTTCATTGTTGATTATTTATAATGCATTCGTTCAGACACGCTTAAATTCATTTTAAAATCTGATGTCTAAGTAGAAAGATTTATAATATGCTGCTATTTATACCAGAAAGTAGTGATTCGATTCATGTATATCGATCGATAATTTAGTTGAAAAATCGACTGTTAACAGATTCTCGGAAATTCTATCCGAAAATGTAATTCTGTATTATCGAAAATTAACGAAGGTGATTTCATAAAATTATTGATAACGAAGATTCGTCGAGTACCTCGGATTTAAGCTATTTCGGCACATATTTAGCAGTAATAAATTGGTTACTGCGAATCATTTTTGTGCGTTTAGTTGAGTATTGAATATAACTGTTTGAAGCTTTTTTTATCTTTAATGCATAGGCGATGCAAAAATCAATGGTTCCGAGGGAAAGAGTCTTGTAAATATCGACGTTATTGATTGATTACGCCTTTCTTGAGAACAAAAATACACTGACTTTACGGTTTTAAATAATAATTATAGCTAGTATACTTGCTAATTTTGTGCAATTTGTTAGCATAGTCATGTTGCGCTTACGTGTCCTTTACTTCTTTGACAAACAAGTTGATTTCTGTCGTTTCAGCGTACGCGTGCATTGTGCTTAGAGAGTAGAGTAACAAATAAAGTCTCCTTCATGCAATCAAGATGAAGTTCAAATATTTCTTTTGCCTTATTTGTTCGTTGAATCTAGTTATACAACAAGTCGAGGCGAAGCCACAAAGTGTCTTTTACGCTTCAACGAAGAATAATCAGCTGTCCCAAGCAGTGGTAGGTACCTTTGATTTTAATTTTGATTCTCACACGATATTATTAAATGCAAAAACAAAAACTTTTCGCGATGATCAAAAATTATAGATGAACCTCACGGATTGTTGCGTTAATGAGAAGAAAATTACAATTTTGTTAACTGATGAAATGGAAGAGGATCTCTTTTCTCCAGATTTGTTGATGAATAAATTTGCATTTATGAGTTTGTTTGGAAATAGCGTTCTGCAAAAGCACAAACGTTTGCGCGACGTTTATGTCTTAGATGAGGATAATGTTCGTCAAATTGTCAATCCGGTTACTACAGCCATTGTCGCAGTATCACGTGCTGATCGTCTCGAAAAAATATTAGAAGATCTGAAAGATTCAATCTGGTGGAATCACGAAGCAAACTTCATCATTGTTAATAGTGGTGGCGTTGATAGTTGTCAGATGGCCCGTACTTTCTTAACCATTACTTGGACATACAACATGTTATACGTTTTGTACTTATGTACGATTTCGAATAGTACTTTGTTGCTATATGCTTTTAATCCTTTCACCGACTCAGCCCCTAAATGTTGGAATAAAGTTAAAGACGAATCTTCAAATAAATCCTGGACATTGTTTGAGAGTTCATTGGATACAATCAATCAATATTCCAGGCTCAATGGTGGTAAGTAAATACTGGAATATGCTCACAAACGATATACTTATAATTTTAATTTCAATTTGCTTTTTTTTAGATAATACAATTTCATTAAGTACGTTATTTTTTGAAAAAATGAAAAATTTGAATGGCTACAATTTAAAAGTGGTTTTCAATGCAATGGATAACATTTATCCTTACAATGCATCAAAATCAGGGTATGATCGCTATGGTGGAATGTCCTTTAAATTAATCTGTGCAGTTTTGAGTCATCTGAATACAACGGTTACTGCAAAATTCTCTGGTTCGTCAAATCTGATAGTTGATAAAGAATTGTACGGAATGGCGAAAGATGTAATACAGGGTTCAGTAGACTTACTGATGAATGTGTATATATTACGCGATTTTTGGAAGGTAACAGCACATTCCTTCGACTTCGCGGATTTAAAATTTGTATCATTAAAAGTGTCAGTTTCTCATGCTAATAAACTGACATCGGTCTTTACTTTCCAAGTATCGATTTCCTTGTTGATTATTTATATTGCATTCGTTCTGATGCTTAAATTCATTTTGAAAGTAACAACACCTTCGGCTGCTTTAGAATTTGTTCGAATCTTTATCCAAAGCTCGACACTGAAGGAACCACACTCATCGATTCCAAGATTACTATTCATAATTTTTATCATTGCTACTTTTACATTTAGCTCATACATTCAAAGTTTATTGCAAGCAATCAGTAGTACTAAAAATCAACCTTCTACTATTGATACATTGGATGATTTAATGAATTGCCACCTACCAATTTTTGCAATTGATAGTCACAAACAATTGATTGAAGTAGGAGAAATTCGAGAACGAATCAATACTGCCATCGAGATTAAAAGTTGCTTTGACCGGCTTCGAACAGGCGATCAAGTAGTTTGTGTCCAATCAGCAAGATATATAAAATACTATATAACAGAAAGTGATTCGATTCATGTATCGACCGATAATTTGGTTGAAAAACCGGCTACATACATATTCTCGGAGGATTCACCTTTTCTCCGAAAATGTAATTCTGTGTTATGGAAAATGAGCGAAGGTGGTTTCATAAACTTCTTCACAATGCGCGATAAGGAATTTTATCGTATGAAAGGAAAATATGTTGATATTGTTGAAGATTCATCGAATACCTCAAATTTAAACTATTTCAGCATAACATTCTATATCTTGGCAGTAAGTTGGTTATTGGGAATCGTTGTTTACTGCTTTGAATTGTTGATTCCAAAGATACGTAGATATGTAAACTTACTTTAATTCAACACTTACGACTTACATTTTGAATTATGTTTTAGAATTCTGCACGTCACAATGCGTAATTTCCAAAATTTTTTATACTAATCTGTCGTACAACATATCTGTTTTACATATTATTTTTATAAATAACACGTACTATAACTATTATATTTAATTATTATATATATAACTATTATATTTATGTACTTAAATGGAATATATACGCAAATTTCAATATGTAAAATTTTAAGAGAGTTCCGCTTACTACGTCGGAAAAAGAAAGCATGAATACACTAATACACAGATGTAGAAAAATAATTATAGTGAGTATACTGTGTGCTAATAGTCATGTTGCACTTACGTCTCCTTTACTTCCTTGGCAAACATATTGATTTCCGACGTTTGAACGTGTGCGTGTATTATGCTTGGAATGTAGACAAATAAATAAAGTCTTTTTCATGCAAGTAAAAGATGCATTTAAAATATTTCTTTTGCCTCATTTGTTTGTTGAATTCAGTTGTTCGACATATCGGGGGGTCAAACCAAAAAATGCCTTTGACGCTTCAAAAAAAGAATAAACGAGTTGTTCCAAACAGTGGTAGGTATATCGTTGGTTTTATTTGATTCACATCATATTATTAAATGCCATAACAAACATTATTCATGAGGTATAATGTGTACAGTTCTGAGTCATCTCATCGTGTCATCGTGAATTGAAGTTTTACTGTTTAGTTTTAAAGATACAAATTTTTTTAATAATAACACGATTTTGAGAATATGAAAACGACAGTTATATAGCTAATTCAATAAGAAGTCTTGTTTTCAAAAATATGGATATTATTTTTGTATTTATTCTAAAGAAACAGTTTTTTAAAAATCGAATATTTCCCTGAAAACAATAAACGAATCGATAAATTAAAGAAAAGAACCCCAAAGCACTTCGAAACATACTTCTGGGGTGTTTTTGAAAATTTTACTATCGCAAAGCTTCCTGCAGAAGGAAGCAAAAGCTTAAGAGGTACTAAAAGTTACATTCGACTAAATTTACAACACGCTTTTAAAGACATGCAATTTTCCGTGAAACTTGACATAATCAGCGATAATTTATTCGTAAACTAGTTCTCCAGAGCACATCATACAGTTTTGCATACTTTTCTAATAGCGCGAGAGATGTAACTCGTTTTTAATGATGTCGCGCAAGTATAGCAGGAATTCTCAAGATCGCTGAAACTCGTTCCGATAACCAGAAGTGTATCTGGTCAATTGCGTGTTACAAGTATAGATAACCATTTAATTGAGATTTTTCCGATGAGCCGAGATGAGACAAGCTGGAAAAATGTTAAACGCTTCCTAAGTAGTTTCCTCGACTGGCATACATTTATCAAATTAGAATCGATAATCGATTTTTGTTTCTTTAAATAACCATCACCGCGTTGACACAGATCTCTCTTTCAAATGTGATTAAGAACTTTTTAACGTTTTTTTTTAATTGTGGTTTGAATTTCAAGCCTGGAGAATAATAATTACATGTACATACATTTTGGGAGTGAAAACTTTCGCGAATTTCCATATTCAAAACTCTTTGTGATATTTATCGCATCATACTTTTAATGACAATGGACATGTAAATGCGAAAAGTTTATATAGAATAAGCAAATTTTAAATTACTTAACAGCTTCGCCGTTGCGCGTTGCCTCAGGTCAAAGTCAAAACTGCGACGACGCTCGAAACACTTTATTGCGTCACCCGCACCTATATATACAGGTATACACGTATTAGGGAGAGCGTAATATAAAGCTGGCAAAAAAACGCAATAATAATCCGTGGCATAATTCATCTTTGGCAAAATGGGTAAAATATTGAACGGGTAATTATTTAATGATATTATGAAGTATATCTATTAAAGTATCAACAGTTTTAATTAAAGTGATTTACGAGCGGTATATGGGTCGTGTAACGCTAGACGAGTTTAAGGCTACTTGACATATTATTTATTACCCGCGTATACGCGCGGCTGATATATAATTGTATCTATAAATCAATTTGGAATTTTAATCGAAGTGCGCCTACTGCTTTAATCCGCGGAATCCGCCTGAATTGCTATAGATGAGGCATTTAGAGTCAATAATCGCATTTGAAATTGATGGAAAGTCATCGTTCTTTATATATTATATTAAAAAATGGACTTTTGTGCTTCAGCGTCAAGGAATATTCGTTTTATGATAATTGATCATTATTGACATAAATCAACGATAATGCGATTGTAAAACAATTATGATAAAAGCGCTCAATCATTTCACCTTATGACAATCAAACGTTTAAATTATTTATAAATTAGTGTATGAAAATACTTTGTACTTTACCCTGGTTATAGAAAATTGACGAGTGAAACCGGTTAAAATGTTAAGTTTAGTTGGCCATTTTTATCAAATTTAAATGTAAAAAGACAAAGTAAAATTTTGTCGAGATTTCAGGGATGCGTTTCTATTATACCATAAAAATACAATTTGAAATGTTAATCAACTCTCTTCCTCTTCTTGAAAACTAAACTAAACTTTTAAACTTCGCACATTTAGAGCTTATCAGACTTGTTTGCATAAACAGCAAGAAAAAAAAGCTCGAGATATACAAGGACAATAGAAATCTACAATCGCACCAAACGGTCAAATTCCCGGAACCAGCGCACAATTCCACGCACCTCTCAACCCTGTATCATCGGCCACCCACGCTTTGTAAGCAAGATATCAAAGAAGACAGCGTGCTCTGTACCTATATACCTCCGGTGCATAATAATCCGCGATGATTCACAAAGGCCGCGCGCGAGCTCGCATATAACGCACAATTTGCCGTTTAATCCCGTGTCGTGGGAGGCGGGTATAAATCCTGTGTCGCGCGCGCGCGCGCGCAGCTAAGAGACAAGAAGCCTCTCCCTCGAATCGATTTTACGTCGCGCGGAATTATTATATCGTACTTATACATATATATATAATATATATGAGCGCGACTCGTATTATGCTCGTTTTAATTAGCGAGTAATCGAGCTCCGAGCTATATTGAATTACCTCGTTTACGTGCGTATGAGCTGCGAGATTGCATATATAGTGTATAGTGTTGTTGAGGGTTTTCTCAAGCAGGAGGTTTTACTTATGGCATTTTGATCGAGATGATAGTTTTTACCCATTGAAAAAGTTTCATTATTATTTCAATCATTAATTGTATAGAGCAACGAAGAGTGTAAGCGTGTTTAAAAGCAGGGTAAAACAATCAATTAATGTCACACGATAGGTATCGCCTATTCTATTAATCGCTTTATAATATATTATTTATAATGTTATTTAATTTTCTTGTAGCGTCTATGCGTCTTGCACACGCCACCATGTATAAATTGTTATGTATAATGTCTGAGGGCTTTAAAGCCCGTGTAATTTCTCAAATAAATAAATAAGCTCGCATTTTCCAAAACGCTTCCGTATACGTGCAACATTTCCCGAGTGCAGCAAATTTGAGAAAAAAAAATATCGACACTCGCGAAAGCTCTCCCAAAATTCCCGATATCTCTCCGCCTGCAAGTACGATCGCGAGCATCGGCGCAATTAGATCTCGCCGGCTTGTCCCCGGATCCCGCTCGTAAAGCGGAATTTCAGTATTAGAAATAACGCCGGCGTATAAATTGCGCTTCCCGTAATTCGCTTCGTGCGTTACGTAATATACATCCTCGAATCGAGCTTGGTTTTTTTTCCATTCGAATTTCAAATTCGCAAGCTCTCCGCGCGCGCGGTAAATTTAAACGAACGCGCGTGACCAAGAAAGAAAAGCCAATTATAAATTTCCAAGCATCCGAATATAAACAAGCCTCTCGCGCAAACTTTTATTCCTTCACTCGCGTATTCCCAAATAATTGAATCAACCTCTCCTCGAACTTTCCTCCGAAAGTAAAGTCACCTTTCTCTCAATCCATCGTCGTGTGCGCTGCGCTTGAAATTCACCGGCAACTTTTAAGTGACTCGATCGGATCCCCCGTCGACTGACAAAAAGTCTCCTCCTCCGGAAGCATTTAGACACTATCTATCTCACGAGTCGGCTGTCCGGAAAAAAGTAGCTGTATATATAGAGGAGTATAGAGGAGAGAAAGAGAGAGAGAGAGAGAGAGTTCTGGGAGTCGGCGAAACGAGCGCAAGAAGTTTCGTCGAAGGAGATTAAGAGGGATTTCTCCGAGGCCGACGGTAATTCGAGGTCTGCTCTTGCAGTCGATACAAAAAGGGGAGGGAGGGAGGCCACTTCCGCCCCGGCGTAAATCTCGAGATAATTAGCATAGCTCTCTCTCTCTCTCTCTCTTTCTCTGTGGCGAGATATCTCACTGAGGGATGATTATTGCGAGGAGGATATAGGAAAAACCGAAAGGGGCGGACGAGTTTTTAAAGAGGTGTTGGCTTTTTGCGCGGGTGGCTTCTTCGAGGAATCTTGTTTATTTATGAGCTGCTGACGCTGTGTGCGGTGTGTCTCAGGCTTTATGGGCACCTCGGAGAGAGAGATGAGAACGCGATGTGTGTGGTTTCGATTTTTCTCCATTCGCTGGAATTTTTACGTTTTTTTTTAAAGCTTATCTAATGCACGAACAATCCTTGTTTGTTCAATGATAACACCAATCATATTAAAAAAAAAAACTATGAATTTAAAGCCGCGCGGGCGTCATTAAAACATCGTTGACTATAGCGCAGGGTCCACTGCACCAGGAAGCAAAACAACAGCTCCGTGTCGTAATTATAATACCCTCGCATAAGAGAACACGCGCCGACAGCTTTAAGCAGATTAAGCATCTCTCTTATTCTCTGCAGCTCTATTTTTGCCTACTTTACACTCGCCCGTTTTTTACTCGCGAGATGAGAAGAGAAGTTCCCGTGGGATCTCAGTTTTTGCGTCGAGGGAATCGAACGCGACTAGGAAGTAGTGGCGAGGCGCAAAGAAAGTGTGTAAAGGAAAAGGAGCGAATGGAAAGGTAATTCGCTCGGGTGACGAGGAATCGAGTTAGCTTTATGCAGATGAGGAGTTGGTTAAATGTGAGGGGTAGGGTAGAGACGGTTCTTTTTTTCTTCTGGACTTTTCCAGAGAGAGATGCTTCTTTTGACTTGGGCTTGATTAAAGGAGATTGGATTGATGAATTCATTATCGGGCTATAGATAATGTTGGCTTGATTTTTCATACAAGTAAAAATGTTCTAAAACTCGCCCTATTATACGTAACGCGGAAACGAATTCTCCGAGATAAACAGACGGCATTACCGCAAAAGTAGCAACAGCAGCAGCTGCGGCTTCCCCATTCGCTTGAAAATATAGACATTAGCTCACGCACGGAGGCGTCGCCGATATAGCCGCCGCGCTGCACACTATCGCTCGCGGGTGATGTCGGAAAAGCTCGTGTATTATATACCTGTATCTATCGGAAAGGAAGAATCGAAGGAGGAAGCGATCATCTCGAAAATTTTCGCCACACGCGAAGGTTCTGTTACATGTATATATACTGTGCGTATATATATATGTAGAAAGTATACGTGGGAAAGGGCCCCGGTGTTCTTAGGCTGATTACCCTAATCGTCTTTTATTTATCGGGATCGCGGCTACGGGGAAGTGAGAAAATTGCGGCTAGGGTTCGTTACATTCAATTAGCTGATACTTCCTTTTCCGTGAACGATTTTCAGCCTCTGGAATATCGCGGTGCTCTTAGACGCGCTATAATTATATAATATAGACTTTTAAAAACCGTTCCATGAGAAATATTCAACCAACCCGTGTAATAATATAATTTACCTCTCGCACCCTCTGGTAAAAACAGAAGCGACGTGAAAATATTGCGATAACATATCGATCGAAGGTATACCTATACAATAACAACGCGCAAACTTTCGTAACTGCTATCGTTTACACTGCGCCGAATAGACGCTCGTGCAACCCCGAAAACTATTAGACACCTGCGCGAAATTGCGCGACGCTATATGTGTATGTATGTACACGGATTGTTCTGGAGTGGAAGCGTTTTTGTAGATTGTATGTACATGAATGGTTTGGTGTAAATTTTCGAGGGAGGAGAGGTCGGTTCGAGGTTAATCGCCGGAGGATTACGTGAGAGGGAAACATCGACGGCAGAAGTTTATTGTTCTATATAGCTTTTGCAGTGAGTGGATTAGCTCCGTTTTTCGTCTGCTATTTTGTGGGGTACTGGTCTTTTGGATGAATAATGCTGTGGAGTATTGATGCTGATCTAAATGGTTCGATAGAATTTTAAAAGTTTGTACATTTTAACTATATCCCTTTGAATAATAATAAGGGAATTACGATCGTCACTCTTAATTTAAAAGTAAATGTTATTCTTTTCTATTCATCAAACACACGTG